>PDGT01000127.1:463596-524990 GCA_003671415.1 Megathymus violae
AAAAAAAAAAAAGGTACAAATATAGGACTTATAATATTTGTTTAACACATATGAAGATGAATAAAGGGAAAAACTAATTCTGTACAAGACAAAATGTTACTATAAAATGCATGTTCATATATGTATATTTATATATATGTATATTTACGAAGTTAAGGAAAGATGTGTTCTTTACCACATTTCATACATACCACACGCCAGAAGGGACTTGATGTGGTGGCTATAATTATGGCCTTGTTGATATTTGGGTGAAGGCTAAATGCCTTTGCTTACGTATTAATATGGTCAAGGTGACTACAAGAGCTTTGTCAATAGCAGGAAAATTATGATAAATCTGCAAATAATTTGCGACGAGATCGAAATCTGAAGAAAAAGAATTTGGTGAATACATAAATAAAGGTATCCATAAATACCGAAAAGAGAAAAGGAAAGAGAATGCCACCCTGAAGCACACCCGCATTGATTACAACTCACTCCTAGAAGAATTCATTTTGCCGTATGAATTGCGACCGGACATTGGAATCAAACCATGCACGGCTAAAGCAGATACAGTTTGAAAATACTAGGCATGGAAGTGAGTGTAAAATCTATCACAAGTTACACCGACCATACTTATGACCTACCGTCGAACCTGGTTCGCGTTACAACTAAAGGCATACCAAAGCGGTACCAAATGAATTTTTATTCTTGGTCGCGATTGTTTGTGATGGCTTATTTATATATGTATGTTCATACATACCTCTGGCAAAACATGTAATGTGCGAGGATGTGTCTCTCCGTTAACTATTTATTTATTCATATTTATTTCAGATGTATATGAATCACCATTAATTTATACTTAGTGTTCAAAACAAATAAACTGGCTAATCGTTAAAGATGCAACAATATTTGAGAGCCGGTACATTCTTTCTAATTTCCTGGTCGACAACGCATCAGTGATACCTTTGGTCTTGCTGATGTCCATGGGCGACGGTGATCACTTACCATCAGGCGGCTCGTCTGCTCGCTTGTCGGCTATTAACATAAAAAGAAAATATTAACCTCGACCCCGGTACTTATAATTGCGTCTGATGTTTGAAAAAATCTAAATTTTCAATTACACAAACTTGTTTATATGAGAGGATGCGAACCTAACCTTACCTAGAGGTTGTGTCCATTCCACGTCGACCCTAAACTTCCCTATGCGTGGTGCGCACCGATGTTCGAGTATTGGGTCCAGGTCCATTATTGGATAAACCAGTTCTCATGTATAGATCATATGTCGTTCAAAGATGTCCTTGTTGTCCACCTCGCATTAAAACTTCACGATATAGACAACGGCCACAATGTCGTAAGCGGCAACGTTTTAAGTGCAATGCCGTCAGTGACATCACTATTTGCACAAACTGCTAAATATGCTCCGACTGAACAAACCAGACGATCACAAAAAAATTTATTATTGTGGTATGGCTATGGCAAATCTGAGGACGATGTATTTTTATGTATCTTAAACATATTTTAAGAGTGGTAATAATACCGCAAAGCATACAAATGCTCCTCTATATTTCCAACGTTGTCTTTAATACGGTATAGCCGTATCACTTCCTAAGTACCTTCTAAAGACATCCGTTTTATAATATTCTTAAAATTAAAGTCTCATTACAGTTTTAGCCATCATCGGTAATAGCAGTCGAAACAAATATAAATTATGGTTATATTTTTTGTGTTAATAATTAGTTACCGTTTTAAGATATTATTGTTGAAATGCATTGCACTTGACTGGAGTCAGACACGACGACTTTTACAATTTATATTTGATGACAGTTGATACTTCTATATATTTATTAATGAATGGATTTTTCCAAACGATCGAAGGACTACCCGGGCGACGACGGTCGATAATCTTCGAGAACACTACACACACAAGCGCTTGCCTACAACCAATTTTCTGATCGGCAATATGGTTTCAGGTCTAAATCGAAAACTCTATTAGCAACCATACGTCTAAACATAAAAACAATGTAATATAGAGCAAAAGCAAGTAGCACTTACGTATCCTACATAATAAGTACGTGTGATAAATATATATAAATAGCCTGAAACTAAATGAATATGGCGGCCCGCAAAGCTTTATTTATCTAACGAAAATATCTAAACTATCTAACAGAATCCAGATTCGATGTAAGAACATAACTAACTAAGTATTTATTCTGTCCTTCGGTGACAGGATTCATTTGTATATAAATTTAAGATCCATATAACTAAATGTCTCGGTGGCTCGCCCCTGTGACGTGGTAGACCCGACAAGCAGAACGTAGGTTACAAATGTCACAAATTTTATAATGGTAGTGTTCAAAAAGCTCGTCGAAAGCTGCCTTGTGCCAACTGTGCGGTTCAGAATAAATAGGCGCGTTCGAAAAATCAAAGTTCCTCTCACAGTAATAATCATAATAAGAGCTCATTTTGGGATTTTTAAATAATATAATTAAGTTCCGTGGTACAGAACACATTCTATCAAACTTGAACTACCTATTATAGTCGAATTAATCGCTAATATATTATGGTACAGCCACCTCGACAGTTCACCACCATAGAACTAGATGGCGTTATCAGTATCATCTTAAGACAAAAACACAAATGACATTGGCGAACGGCAAACGAAATTTTAGCCTGTATTAGTTACAATAGTTCATGATAAACTTTACCACTGCAGTACTTAATATTTCAACAAGTAAATATTTTAACAAAAACATAATTGGCTTCAGTTTGAAGTAGGTGAATTTCATTACGGAAAAGTATAGTTAGACATCTTCTGACGGCATTTTTTGTATAAAATAATTGATATGTTCATACGATACGAACATTGAGCTCATACACTGTTTATAAACTGAATTTAACTATGGATTTATTAAATAAATCGCGATAAGTAAAATATGTTTTTGCGCCATTCTGTGTTAATTATAAATTCATGTAATTTTTTTCTCTTTACTTGATCTTAATTAAATTGTGCAAATGAAATTGTAAATTACAGGGTCCGATGTCGCTTAGTTGCCATTTTGTGTTTAATTTCAATTTACTGTTGAACTGGTTTTTATGGTTTGTTTGGTGTTAGTATGTGTTTTTAGTGTTTTTTCCAGGTTTTGTGTTGGCATGTGTAATTTATTGTGTGCTGTGTGTGGTATGTGGAATTTATAAGCGACCCGGTAAGTTTTTTTATAATGTAATTATTTAATTATTCTTAATTAAAATGCATGCTTTAGGAAAAATATGTTTGTGCAAATATTATTGCTTCCTTTCTCCATGTGAAGTTTCGTTATTTATTTTATTCCCAAACAGTTTGGCTTCATAAATATAGGTATTACATATTATACATATAGGTACTACAGGTAAAACTGTAATAAAGCTAAATTGAATATGTATATTTTGTTATTGATATAGAAGGAAATATCTTTTTTTAGGAATATTTGTATGTCTGTCTGTAAGCATATAACAATAAAGTTTCTGAACAGATATAGATGATTCTTGGCATATTTGGAACTCATATAAATATATACTCATATACCTGCAATTCTGTTCATCCCAAATAATTAATCTGTTGCTGCGAAACTATGCAAAGCGAAGCATATACCTACATATATAAAAACATATATATATTGGATTGGATTGTTGGAACCTATCTTAAGTAAATTATCACAGATTTATAATATCTATGCATATTAATTCGGCTTTCACGTGGTATCTTATTGATAGATATACGTTTTGGGTGATTTATGATACCGGAGAAATAAAGAGGGGATGTTACTTTGCGCTAATAAGAAATATATCAATCAATCATTTATTTAATATGTATTATGGTAGCAATATGTCTGCTTACTCGGATAGTATTAGGCGTGCAAATTAAAAAAAATGGTTACAATTAAATGATAGACAATTATGAAATAGTAGTGCTAATAAGTAAATATCACGATATGACAATACTATAACTTCATCTTTATGGAACCAACGAGTATAATTTCAACAGATAAAGCTTTCCCTTTTTTAATTGATCTCGTTACCGCCTATTTTAACCACTCCTTCAATCTGCAGCTGCTTCAAACTTAAATTTTGATAGGTTAGTTAGTTGCTTTGGTATATTGGAAAATATTACCTCAAAGGGGGTACATAAGTGTTTAAAATATCTACGAATGTTACTTTTAAAAAGCTCGAACTTACATGACCTTGTCGTTTATATGAGCACTTCACGATCTTCAAATGACTTTGTATTTTATTTGTTTATTTTTGTTATTTATCTATTCGAAAAGTTAAAGGTTAATTGATTTTTGATTGATAACCTTTTTTAATTGGTAATTGTGGCTTTTAGTAGTATACTTATAATTACTATCAATAGTTTATGCTGGCAACATTTACGTTCACAATTATAAGCAAATATTATCATATCATCATATTATATCATATTATATCAATAATCGGGATGATTATTGAAATATACATAAAGTTAAACTAGTGAAATTAAGTTTGTTTTTTAACAGCATTAAAAAAGCTTCGTCCTCTGTTATTGAAACAAAATTATTAATAGATTAACCAACGCACATACATAGAGTAATGCTTTGCATAAAATATATCGTTGTGGGATACCGTGTGGTACCGTACGGTACCTTACCTGGTTTGGAGTTGATGCATGCACTTAATAAGAAACATGACTACGTATCATATGACGGCTGTTGTTTCAATGCGATCCGCCTTTTATGAAGCTTGGGGAATAGTGTGCTTATTTATCATAATTTGTCTGGTGTTAAATCGATATAGCACGGTTCATTCAGACTTATTTTGGTTGAAGGTCAAGTAGTAAACTAACTAAACAAACACTTCGAAATACCTACCGCTATGCAATATTCAATCCAGCTGAAGGAAGAATTAGTATTTGAAAAATGTGATTGTCATTAGTGCGCACTGTTGTTTTGTTACCTTTTATTGAATTGTATGGATGTTACTGGAATTTTTAAAGAAATAATTGACATTACTGTAAGTATATTATACGGATGCGATTAAATGCAAACATGGCTTGTACTTTGCTTGTCAATAGAAGATCTATTACGTCACATACAGGGTTGCAATTGTCAATTTGTGATTTTCAAAAGGAAACACGTACCTAACAAGAATAAAAAGGAACGTGTGTAAGGACACACGTTCCTTTTTTATGTCCTTACATAAAATATATAAAGGTAAGAAATTCAAAAGTCCTGCACGGATTTTCACGAGGTTTTCAACGATAGAGTGACTCAAGAGGACGCCAACAACTGTTTCCTTGTATCCAGTAGTACTAATAGTTAAGAATAAAATTTGATGAACCAGGTGGCAACTTTAAACCTGCGTTAAATAGAGTTACTTACATAGTACTCGTATATTATGCTTCCCATAACATTAAAGTTTACGCTTCCTTCATGGTCGCCGACATCACTAATGCGGTGATGTCTTTGATATGATCATCACGTGATCACGTGATCACGTGGTACGACTGTTCACTTAGTAGGATACGTAGGATAGGGACTTCATGATAGTCCCGTGAATACGTGTGGTCTAGAGTAAGTACATACCACACGAGACATAGGGTGTCTAGTTCTGGGTGTGAATGTGTGAGCGTTTAATTATTATTTACATAATATTTAAGTAATAATCTTAGGTTGGCAAGCATGTCCCATTGGACCTATATCATTTCTTCAACATCGATATTGAAACGTTCAATTTGGTTTATATATTTTTCATTATTGTTCGATTCGACCAAATTGAATCCGTTTGAACCGTGACATATCGACATTCGAGCAGATCTTTGAAGTTAGTTCCATGCAAATGCATTAACTGAATCGTCCATTTTATTTTTCAGACGGCAGAATTAGCTTGAAAGCTAGCAGAGTGATCGAGAAAGTTGTCTTGTAAATATATATGATTAAAAAATACCAATATTTGTGTTTCATTCACAGTGGTTTTTGTAACATGTCTGTCAGTGTGTGAATAAACAATTTAATCTATGACTTCTATTTATTTATTGCCTCCGCCCCTCGAGGTTGCAGATTAACAGCAGATATCAGGATGTTTATCAATTGCAGGATGCGTTTATTGTTGCGTTTTGTGAGTGTGTTAACTTCGCGCGTCACCTAGTTACACTGTAAGTGTCAAAATGAGTTTACGTACAATATTTTGTTAGTTGTCTTAATTAATTTGTCATTCCTTTGAACCGCTCGAGGTTGGGTTGCACAGAAAACCAGAAGTAGTAGTTACCCAAAAACGCTAATAGCTGTTCTTTTCTCGTTATTTTGTCTTCTGCTTACTTTTCTCTTACCTATTTACAATTGAGACTAGTACTTTTTTTACAGTGAAATGCGAATAAGTCTCTATTACCAAATTTTTGTGTAGCCACTCCGCAGAACCGACGTGGACCGAGTTGTTCGTGGTTAACTGAACCCTCACGTTGCTGGTATTACTGCTGACGGTCTGGAGCGTCCTTCACCACAGTGATCCGCGCCGTTGTATCGATGAACATGTACTTTCATTGATAAGGATTAAATTGATATGACACATATATGTAAATGATATCAAATACCTTACAGTAGAAAACTCCATGATATAGTGAAATGTTAAGATAATTGAAGTTCTTGTCAATATATTTCACTTCTAATTACTATTCACATGAAAATGGAATAAAAATATATAGGAAGCACGGTATAAAAGTATTTTAATATTCAAACGCCGATATCGTCGGTTCCGTGGTGTAGTGGTTATCACATCTGCTTTACACGCAGAAGGCCGCCAGTTCGATCCTGGCCGGAATCACGTTTTTTTTTAAAACATTTCACTATTATTTTAAATGTAACACATTTAATAACAGTGCAGAATTTCCCTTGGCATGTAATAAATATGAACTATAAATTATGACATACAGATATAATGTAATGAATTTAATGTAGAATACTGTAAATTGTTTTAATTTAAATTATTATTTGTAAATGTTTAACTTTTAATGTATTTTATAAAATAGTTACGTAAGTGTGCTATGCTAACCATTACATTTATGTCATATGAGTGATCCTGGGATCGTCTCAACGCACTTTGTTCACGTTTAACAATTATCCCCCCTCGAGACAGTAACAGAGACAGAGAAATTATTGCAGACTAATGTACCTCTTTATTTAGTCCGCGGACACCTATCAGCAACTTTCCACAAAACATGTAATTTTAAAAGAGAAAAGGGATACAGTTAAGTTGTTTACAAATTTTATTTTGTTTCGACAACGTGCCTCGATTGTACAATAACAATAAAGAGGCAGTCTCCATTAGTTAACTTAAGTTTACTGCATAGTGAAACTGCCCAGAAATTAACAAATTATTCTGTGAACCGACTCTGTGGTGAGATTATTATAATGATGAGTAAAATTGTTACTGTATCCATTACTTATGTTATAACATGCCATATACAATGATAATTAACATGGAACATGTTAAAAAAATAACCATAATAAAATATAACACCATAACCTCACCGCGGGATTAACTTCAAGTCTGATCTGTGAGATTACAAAATTGCAGTACTGGAGGTACGTGGTAAATGAGAGGTACGTGGTAGAGGTACGTGACTAATAATTATCATTATCGAACGAACTCATTGAGTTTCGTTTAATCTTAGGCTTTTGTTATTATTTTGCTTGATGCAGAAATTACTTAGCCAATTTGTTTTTTTTTCATTAAATAAATGTTTTTGTTTAGATTTGATAATTATTCTGTGAATAATGTGTAGAAAAAACGCAATCGAACATCAGTAACGCGCGCGGCCCGACGCCACGCTCGGTCAAGGTTGAGCGGTGCGTGAATATATTTATTCATTCGAATCAATTCATCCAATTATTCAGACCTAGCGAAAGGTTTAAGAGATTTGAAGAATGTGAGATTCAATAATTAACGATACTTTCGGAGATTCAATAAGAAATATTAAGATGCAAACCGTACGGAAAACGGGAAACGAAATACGGGAACTTTTATCACATTTTTGTGTATGCCTGAATTGATCACAAATATAAGTAGTAAGATGAAGAAACATTTGTTTAGTCATGGTACCTCTACAAAAGCAAATATTTAAAATAAAAGCTTAGAGAGACTATTCGATGTTGCAGTCGCACGTGCACTAATATGACGGACATAAACTCAGAACGTGCAGTGGAAATGAACCATGGCATGTGATATTTCAGTGCGGCCGTCATGTTATGTCAAGGGCATGTACAATACGTGGAATTATCGCAAAAGGGCACAAATGTTCAGCGAACATTCCAAATTCAAATTTAAATACATAGTAAAAAAAGTCAAGACGGTAGGCTTCGAACCGGTTCCGACCTCAGTGCTTCCGAAAATAAAGAGAGGGCAATGATTGATTATAGTACTATTCATTTTTAAATCTGCAAATAAAATGTCTGTGATGTATGAAATTTGTATATGTCTAATTTTTTTTTAAATATATTATGACATAATTCAATTTACAATAATTTTATTAAGTGTCTAGTTTTTTCTAGCTTACTACATTTTTGAGGAAAATATCCTCAAAAGTAGTGATCTGTTCATTTACGGATCACGACGGACGAGCGGACACATGGGTTCACATACACCGCGCATTAATTACCCTAAAAGTATTTTAAACTTATATTTTAGTCTATAGGAAAATAAGGCACAAAACAAAAAAAACTATTTCCTCAATAATGTAGTGCTTATCAACAAAGAGGCCTAGGAACACAAGCAATAATATTCACACAAAACATATTCACCAAAACATAATTGTGAAAAAGGGGGCAATACAGATCCACTCGCCAATAGAAATCAATCTATTAGAGTGATGATATTTTATTGGGGCTTCTTTTATTTTCTAAAATTGTTCTTATGTTGTTTAAAAATAGCTTGTTTTACATAATACGTGTATATTAATAAGACCAAACATATGTATTAGTTAGTATGTTAATCTAAATATTAATTTGGGCACTGATAAAAAATTGGCACTAAATAAATATTTTTGTGACGTGTACTTTGTGTGTCTAAAAAAAAAGAAAATTTTATGAGGGCTGAACTAAACTTTTGCAGAGTGCAGCATGTAACGTAACGAACGAATATGGCTCCTGAGTATACAACTTAGTCTCACTTACACTCGTAGTCTACAGGACAAACTTACAAATAGTAATCGCTTATGCTAAATGCAACGACTCTCTGGACTAACATCTGTGACAGAGACATCTCACATACGTGTAACATTAAAAATAGGCTTTACGAACAGAGATTGTCAGTCTGTCTATTGTTGCAGTTTTAATAGAGAAGTTGTTACGGTCGTGTGGGGACTTTGATAGCATCTACGTGCTGGTGAGGGGGAAGAAGGGCAAGGACGCCGCCACCAGGCTCCATGAACTGCTGGACGAGTTCGTAAGTCATGTCCCATTTAGCGTATACTAATAATAGTTTGTAACTCAGGAGTGACTCTGTCCACCGATCAAAACTTTCGGAGGTCCGATTTCAGCTTAGGGGACAGATAAAAAAAAATTGAAATTACAATTGTTTGTGGTATTTCATATGCTATACTAGGAGCATCTGGAAGTGTTCGTGATAAATTTTCATCATCGAAATGTAATTACTAAGCGTTACTTCTCTATTACGCTAAAAGTGAGATGGAGAATTCTCTGCTATCTCTTAATACAACGTGAAGATATCAAATACTAGCAACCCCATCTCACATTAGTAAGGAAAATTTTAGGTATCTGTAAATAATCTGAATGTTCACGTTACAATTTAGTCTCAGATGTATTAGACTTCTACCTAGGATTGACATGGAAGTAAAACACCTCATTTGTAAGTATTTCTGGCCTCGACATCCTTGTCGCTGCAGTATGATAGATTTAGCATTGTGTTGGTAGCCTCGCTCCAAACGCAACTTTTAAGGTTCATTATTTTACTGAGGTGTATCTAACAACAGCTAACCATTGGTTCACTCCAGCTGTTTCACCGAGCTCACGAGGTGAATCCAAAGGGCATCCACAAAATTTTTCCTGTCGTGGGCGACATGGAGCATCCGGGACTCGGTATGAGCGACGAGGATCGAACGATGCTTACTTCCAAGGTAACCAAAATTACCGACACGCTAAGAAGAAGAAGGTAACGAAAATGCAATCTGCGTTGAAACGGAGAAGTAAAGAGAAAATAATATAACCGCTGCTAATTAATAATGAATGAATTTGTCAGAAAAAAATTTCATATGCAATGGTTGTTAATGTTGAGAGTTCATTCAGAGTGAATTTGTTTGTTAAAAGTTTTTTGTTAATGTAAATAGGCGAATAATAATAGTAATAGTGAATCTACCGCTGTGCATGTTCTTAACACTAAAACTCCATGAATGACTAATACATAACAATAAAAATTGTCATAACTTACATACGTATTCTACAGGTGACGATAATAATAAACGCGGCGGCGACGGTCAAATTTGACGAGAAGTTATCAATAGCCACCGCCATCAACGTGAGCGGCACCAAGGAGGTCCTGAAGCTGGCGAAGGAGTGCCGCAACCTGCAGGCCATCACACACATTTCTACGGCTTTCTCCAACACACATTACAAACATATCGAGGAAAAGTAAGTCTGGATAGAGATCGAGGCAGAGCCTGCGAGCATTATAATTGTTAGTTATTTATTTATTACGAAATCTTTCAAACTGTTACTCCTGAGCATAATATTATGGTTTATCGACTGATTTATGGCATATTATGATTTACGATTTCGGTACTCGGCGCTCGTTGCAGTTGATTCTTTTTAAGTTTTTTATAAACACTTTTCAATAGTCAAATTATTCCACCCCTTGAGTAAATCCCTACCATGTATAGTTCCAAAAAAGCACTATAGAACTGACACGGAAAATATATTTTGCTTTTAGTTACAAAAATACTTATTGCTTTTATTAAATTTGTAACTGAAATATAGACACTTAGCTTCAAAATATTTATCAATTTTATAGTAAATCTTACGTCACGAGATATAAACTACATTACTCAAAATAGTTCAGGAAACTTATTGCGCTTGATAATCGAACGTAACAAGTACAAGTTTCATTGTCGTCATTTATACGAAGAATAGGATTTTTGTATCGTAATTGAAAGCGTTCGACGGGCGATAAAATAATAAAGTTTTGTTTTAGATTTTACGACCCTCCAATGAGCGCAGAAGCATTGGAAGCTGTTGCAAATATCGATGAAAAACTTTTGGAAGGAATACTACCTACGTAAGCAATGAATCTTTCAGATAAGTAATATATAATTTAAACTCCCTTCAACATAACTTATCAGCTTTATGAATGAATAATTTTTTAATTAAATATCAAGACCGCACATCTGATCCTCAATTGTCGTTTGCTGAGTAATAATTTGAATGTTGCTTGATTCGTTGCAGGCTTCTCGGGAAATATCCCAACACGTACTGTTTCACTAAAGCGATCGCCGAAGACACGGTCCGCAGGTACGGGGAGGGACTGCCTATCTGTATAGTACGTCCGTCAATCGGTAAGCAGCTGTTTTCAATTTGTATCTGAGTTGGGATGCGCTACTGAAAACTTCTGGATTAATTGTCAAACGCTAGGATCAGGTGCCGTAGTCAGAGGGAAATAAGATGTGCGGCTTCAACAGTTTACCGACCGTCTATCGGTGTATCTTCGTTATTAAGGGAATCTAGAGCATACTCCACGATGCTTAGGGGTTAGTGACTGACCTGAGTAAATCCCCTGGTATTTGAACGCCTTTCATATGGGTTAATGATTGTTACTTAACAATAATAACCGGAGCTGAGGGTTTCACTTGTCCTCGGAACGACAAAAACGTTAATTCAATTTGGTCACTAACGGTGACCTATTCTCCTGCCGAATCGCTTCAATCCCCTATAATCGACAGGGCATCGGACTATGAGCGCTTCCATACTTTATAGTAGAATATTTCAATATAATATTTGGTTGAAATAACGATGGTAAGCAAGCAATGGAACGCCAAGTAATCGAAGTTGAAAATTGTAACGGATTTTTTTTGGATCGTGGGTAAGCGTGGATCCTTTATCTATATCAACGCCACCCGCAACACATGTGAATCTAAGAAGGGGTGTGAATGTGGGAACTTAAATTTAATTAAATTTACACTAATTAATTAATTTCATGTGTTTCCATTGCATTCATCGCGGTTTCCTGTTATACCTATGCCCTATGCCCACTCATTCACATCACTCCTAGTACAATCCATCCACCGTTTCTCGGGCCTTCCTCTCGCTCTGTGTCCATCCACATTCATAGGAATGAATTAATTAATTAGAGTAAAATTTCTGTCCCTAGATTTGCAACAGTATTTAGGATGTCAACAATTTTACCATACTTGTTAACTTGGCTTGAGAGATGTTCATAGTATGTACATCTTGTAAGTTAATCTAAATAGTAGGTATGTGTTAAAATTGGAAACTGGGGTGTGTCAGTGCCTGTCCAGTCGAACTGTACAAAGCGTCCCCTGGGTCCGTGTTCCAAGTATTGTGTTTACAGTGATATCGACGTACGAGGAGCCCGAGCGCGGCTGGACCGACAGCGTGTACGGACCCACAGGATTGATCATCGGTATTGGTATTGGGGTGAGTAGTTTAATGTATATTTATTTTAAAACCTATACAATCTTTTTTGACTGCAGAGTAAATGACAAAACATTTTAAAAATCATCATGTGCACCAAAACATTTTTTTGCTTTCGATGAGTGCATATCGGTTAGTTATTTTCCAAAATTGAACCTGAATTAGCACATATATATATATTATTATTTTAGTCAGAAAATACGCTGATTGAATTTACAGTTCTCATAGGTTCAATTAAATTTAAAACGTTTTTAAATTACAATAGTTTTACAGCTTAGAATATTTATGTTTTGCAAATTGTTCCTAACAGGAGATACGCATCAACCTTCTTCTAGGTACCGAGCAGGTGTCCGTGATGAATGGCGTTAATTGACTACTAAGTAACTCGTTCCAGGTGTTGCGGACTATGTACATGAATCTGGACAAAGTTGCCGACATGGTACCCGTGGATCTCGCCGTCAACGCCATCATTGCCTCAGCCTGGCATACCGCTAACAACTTTAAGGAGAAGTGAGTAGAATCCGCGACGATATCTCCATCTCAATACTTTCGTTCCAAACAAGGACCTACAACAGATAACGTGAATGGACGTTCAAAACAAAAGTTATTTATTTGAAATTCAACTTTAATGTCCTAAATTGTGCCGCAGATTTGAATTATTTGATTTGAATTATGTAACTTGAATCACGCTCATACTGGAGGTTGATTCCTGCCATCAATGTGATAGATAATGTTTGATATTATGCCTCGATTGATAGTATTTTTGTACGCCCATAACGTTTCGATATGACGAATTGTTATTCAAGAAAGAGTTTACTTAACTGTTCCACAAAAATAGTTTTTCAAGTAATTACTTTTTACAAGCAAATACCAACATTAAAGGAGCATTGAATTTTCAATTAAGATCGTTAAGATAAATAGAATATCTCATATTGGTATGTATAATTTTTTTACGATTATGAACATAAAAACTATACGAAATTACCCAAAAGGCATAATAAGAGATCACTTGGTGTTGTGCGTTAGCGAGAAACTGAGAATTATTTAATATAGATGCGGGAAAATTGCGGAAAATTGCAATCGAACTCTCCCCTATTTGCTGATACATTTATTTTCTTGAAATATCATATTTAATTTGTCTTGCATCTATTTCCCAGTCAAACTTCTCACATCCCCATCTACAACTTCGTGTCTGGCGCACAAAATCCTATCACGTGGGGTGAGTTCATCGAGCTCAATCGGAAGAAAGGCATCAAAGTGCCTACCACGAAGGCTGTTTGGTAAGTATTACCGATCTGTTGGGGCTGATCGAGCTCTGAGTAGATCTACTGATGTTCAATTGAGGAGAGGTTAGGAAGGAAGGCTGGACTCCTATGTTACATGGCTCTTCAGTATTGCTATCATAACACTTTTGTTGGAGAATTTTAGATAGCCCCACAGGTAAAGTGTAAAGTCATAATGTATTGACAAAATTTTTGTGATAAAATATACCCATATAACCATACCATATGACCCATGTAAATATGTGATCAGCAGACATGGAAATGGATGGAATGGGAGTACCCATTTGATACGGTTAAAATAAAAACGTCACTTATGGTTCGTTGGTCCAAAGCATTTAGATAATAAAATAAATGCATAAACGGTTACACAGTCACACTCCCGCACTAGGATTGCTTGTGTTGCGGACATACACAAATATGATATTACAAACACCCACGACCCGAGAACAAAAATTTATCTGTCACATAAATATCTGCCCCGGCCGAGAATCGAATATGGGATTCTTCGTTAGCGTGCAGAGTCACTACCAACTGGACTATGGGGTCGTCATAATATGTTCTAGTATTCAATTGCTGAGCTCGAAGTAAAAATTAATGGTAGTTTTTGATGTATTTCATCTACTTTTTCAGGTACTACGGTTTGAATCCAACGAACAACTATTACATGTTTCGGTTTTACGACTTCTTCCTCCACTACCTGCCGGCTCTCTTGATAGACTTCTTCTCCGTCTTCAGTGGGAAGAGACGAACGTGAGTACTGTTTTAGGTCCGAAAGAAATCTTTCCAATTTACCCGACCCGGTTGGAAAACGTTCGGGGGTTTTCCGATATTTGTACGATTGCAGATAATTCACGGTAGTAGGGAAAATCAGAAAGCCGAGCTTGTGCTCGTTTGGCCGTTTTGGGGCGCCGAGGAATACTGACCCCAATCACATGCTGGCAGAACAGGATGTCGTAAGAGGCGACAGAAGCCAGCCTGCGTGGTGGTAGAGCTTCATGTAAGGATTATATTATCAGGATTATATTATCATTGTTAAGCCATTAATATTATTACTGGTATTATTATCTTTCCGTGAAGCCTGCTTGGCTAGCTACCAACCTTCTGCTTCAGTCAGCCGACAAACGGCTCGTCGTGTTCCGACTGGAGGCTTGAGAGCCAGTACTTTCTTTCGCTCTTCTTCTTTCTCGGTCGACAACGCATCAGTAACGCCTTTGGTGTTACTCATGTTCATGGGCGACAGTGACCACTTACTTTTAGATGGTTCGTCTGTTCGTATGTCGGCTATTAACATAAAAATTGTAGCAGCACATAATAAATTGTAACCTAATTCTTGTTCTTACCTCCCCCACCTGGTTTCAAACACCGGACATACCGTCACAGACTCCACCCACTACGTTGTTTACAGGATGCTCTTATTCTACAAGAAGCTATCCAAGTTAGCCGCGATCCTCTTCTACTTCTCGACCCAAGACTGGCGCTTCAGCGACGACGGCGTCCGGGGGATGTGGAGGTCGCTCTCGAAGCAAGACCGAGTGGTGTTCCCCTTCAACATTGGCGACATGTCCTGGGATTACATGGCTGATACATTCTTAATCGGTAACAACATATCATTTAGGAAGTACCAAAGAAATACGTTTATTTGCTTCACCATACATTACGAAAATCTTTGTACATATTTATGTAATCGTCTGAGTAGGCGCCGCCACCTAGTAACATTCAAAGACTCATGTATATGGTCTGTTTATATATATATATTAGATTACAGCTTTTCCATATTATGGGCGTAACAATGTCGCCCTGGTATTCGCGTGGCCGCGCGATCTGCGTGGACGAGAGGCATAAAGAATTTTTCAAATCCTTTTACACCCCCTTGCATCTATTACTGCGTGGAGACCCTTACCAGCCAACACGAAACTGGCGTATTGGCTTTCCAGCATCCGAGCAGTTGAGGAACCTTGACACTATATGTGTACAGTGGGGATTAACCTACGTTGTGACCTAGTCACTGTAATATCCAATATTTTTAATGTTTCTCTACAGGAAGTGATCGGTTTTGACTCGAGGAAGTATTGAGTTCTTAACACCCACGGATGTGAAAAGTGACGAGAGCTAGTCATTAATTCGCTTCATGCGCTATGGTTTGCGCTTAGGAGAGATACTGACAGAACCAGTGACGTGGTCAAATATTTGTAGAAGCGTTTGGTTATGAGCGCTTCTACAGGCAAGAGACTTTGGAGATCGTTGGCTAAGTACCAACCAGTTTAATCCGACGGTTCATCGTATAATAATTAATGTTTAAGTACCAACTGGCATTAGTAAAACAACGTGTATAAGTATTTAGGATGTCCATTGTAATTTGAAGTTCATAAAAATATGATTATTTCCAGGACTTCGTATACACTTGATAAAGGATGACATGTCCACCCTCCCAGCAGCCACGAAGAGATGGAACAGGTAACGGATAATTAAGCGATATCTATTCATATAATAAAGCAGTACCCAACGATGAAAAAGTCTGTAGTTACATGGAGTATTTTTTTAAAAACAAATATTTAACAACTAAGTAAATCGACTTCAACTTGTAAAAGGTGATTTTTTTTGTTTCATCTCTTATTTTTCACTCTTAGAGTTGGTTTTTCTTTAATTTAAGTAGGACCAAACAGGAAAATAAAAAATCAATTTTCCAAATCGGTAAATAAATGGCGGAGTTCTAAGGAAACGAACATAAACAAAAACAATCTTCTCCTTTTCAAAGTTGGTTAGAAAAGCAAATGCTACTTTTAAAAAATTGTATACACAGATTTTTTATCTTTTAAATAGATTAATATTTACAATTAAAATGCCGTAACACTTAAAGGACACCACGTGGACTAAGTTGTGGGTAACAACTAGTCAATTAATATTAATTTACTATGATATAGAAGTAGCACTCATCGAATCATTGATACAAGACATATTTATGACTATCTAGACACACACTAGTTGTAGTAAGTGTTGTAAGTAAGTGAATTCAATGAGACTGACTGATGATGAATTCCATGAGAGTGTAAGGTCACATGTGCCAAACTTATGACGCGTTTATGCCTGGTACCTTACAAAGCATTACACTAATAAATAATAATATTCTGTGCTATAATTAAAACTAATGTGCTATAAGTAACTTTTTACTTTTCTATAAAAAATGGACCATGCGCGATATAAATGGCCATACAGACACCAATAGATATATAATAATGGCTCGTTGGCAATAATCTATAAAACAATGTTCACCGATCTTCTCGCGAATATGTTTTGCAGATGTGGTGCTATCCTATATTAACAGACTATTTGTTGCAAATGGATAAATACAATTTTTTTTTCAGGCTGTATTATTTGCATCAGTTCGTGAAACTCGTGACATTGATGGTCATCTTATCTCTAGGTTACGCGTTGTTCAGTGGATTGTACACGCTACTATTAGGCTGAAATATATTTAACTTATTTAGATAATTTAATGTACAACTAATAACAAAGGGAATATTGCGTGTAAAACATGTTTGATATCTGTGGTAGATTAAGATTTAGGCGGGAAATTGCAACGGGAATTTTTTTTCGTTTTTAGGAAGTGTTTCGAACTTGAATCGTGTGATATCGAGTTTGCAACTTTGGACGTACGAGTTGTATATATGTAACCAGCAGAACGAGTTGTAATTTTTTTTTAGATCGTTTTATGTATCTATTACGTATCTGTTTTTTCTAAGTATCATTACAATACGTGGGTAAAACGTGGGTAAATAAAAGAAAAAATATTTTTTAATATAATTTTTCATGGCCGCAATTTATTTTAGCGTTACTAGTTACATATTGTAATTTATGTGTTAAACTTTACTTATTTCAACAACCTGCTATACATTTGATCATAATAATGAAGTGATGTGAAGAATGATGATTTGTTCCTTGTTAACCTTATATTTTTTACTGAAACCGAATAATTCACGAAATTAGCAATACTTAAATAAATACAACATTTATATTGATGTTAATTTTTTAATGCTATCTAACCAAATCAAGTTTCAATTCATACATTTCAAACTCACAGACTAGTCAAAGCGATCTCCACTATTCTAAAATCAGAGGGAGGATCTGTAAATGAAGATTGCATTTTAATTAGAGCTTATTGAACCGTGTTAAAAATAAAGTAACGAGTATTAATCTGTAACTTGGAGTTTGATTAGTGTTGTAATTAAATATAATATTATTATAATTAATGATAGAGGATGGATCAATTGTATTACCATACAGTTAAAGAACGAAAAGATTTTTGGTTGGAAATTACCCTGAGAAAATCATCATTCAATTCTACTGTTGTGATGGTGGCTACTAAATGAAATGATTCCAAGGTTTGTAAATATTTTACTAAGTCAATATTTATCTTAAACAATAAGCATGCTATTAATTTTATTAGTAGTTTGGTACATATGGAAGGTTACCGTGAACATTGTAAAAAGAATATTCATGAAAAGCTTAATATCAATAGCGCTTATAGAATATTGTATAAGGTGCCTGCGTACCGTTCAGGTTGTGGTTAAATACTATAGGTAAACCAACAAATGAAATAAACATTTAAATACAAAAGTTGTTTTATTTTATTATACATCTGTTAAATTGAATACGAGTCAGTAAATGTATTTACTTCCTGACAGACGAAGTCGTACGTTATATTAAAACTAGATAATTTTTATGTGCTCATTATATATTTATACCCTTGCGCATTTTAGGAGGAGACGAGACACGATCATACGGTACGGCAAAGGTGCACCAGTAGCAGGGGAGGTTGGTCGGTCTCAGGTTGAAAGCCTCCTTACACCAAAAATTATGTCTTCATCGTATCTTGTAGCGGAATGTATTTTTTGCACATTTACTTGAAGTCGCTCCCACAGATAACAGTATACTAACATAGTCGCTCCTACAAGACTAAAACGGAACGATACGTTTGGAGTCTACATTTCACACAGCACTCGAAACAACGTGACTAGGGGTCGCGGTCCACTGGTCTCAAACGAACCGAAAAAGGGTAAAAAAAATGAAATACATAACGTCCAAGCGATTTATTTACTATTTATATTAAAAGGACAACCGATTAAACAAGATTATAGAGTTCTGTTCTCTAAAATATGAAAACTTCTCACTAAAACGTCATATAAAAGTACACTGTACAAATGTTATTGCTTCATTCACTTATTATTTATTACCTATAAAAAGGAACAGACAATATAACTAAGACCTTTGCACTTACATTGTATTACGAAAAAAGTAAGAACTCTCCAAAGAGATGTGTATTTATTTACACACAGGCCGTTCACTACGCTCCATAAAATTATTTTATGTAAAAGGTCTTCATATAGAAGGCACAATCACCCTCGAAGACTAGATAATTTAAGATGGTTAATTTGTTTGAAAGGTAAAACGGAACGGGGGTAGCTTTAATACCGTGTTTAATAATAATGACAGACGAGTTGGTATTGAAAATTTCCCTCGTCGGCAGCCACGAACAGTCTGTGGTTGGGATCGTGCATCTCGACATAAACCATTATGTCATGTTATTATCTAAAAATAACCTTTTGTTGGTGTTGATTTTATTATATTTATTTATAAATATACTGTTTAGTTCAGTTCTACAGGCAATTTACTTTTGTGTTGTTTCCTATATATCTTTTTAATTAACTATATTAAGAAAAAAGGAAACCATTAAATCACTTCACCTTAGATTAATATATTTATGAAAATCTATTTATTATGTTATTGAAAGTAATTAAACAGAATGAATTGTAGGTAGTTAAAACGACGTCATTTGTCGTGTAGCCAATGGCAAAAACGGAACTTCAATCGGATGTGTATTGTATGAACTGTAAATCATTAAACAAAAGGCATGCAAGTATACATGCCTAGTAATTTAGATATTGGGGCGTGCTATTTATTTAGTTTTCAGTTACAATAAGTACTAAATAATTTATTCTAGTTCGAAAAGTTTATATATTTAACTTTCCTCCAGACTACCCCCCTCCGTCCAGACCATGGAGCGTCAATAACACGCATAAAACATTCAACTAAATCACTATTAATCTACTTTGCAACACTCCGCGAGCGCAACGTATGATAGTATATAATACATTTAGACATGTTTAGCGCCCGTCTCCTTCGACTGAGATATGCACTTGCAATAAATAAAAGTATAACATCCCAACGTACATACCACAGACACGGTAGACTGTTGGCTGCGCACTGTGCTATCACACGGCGTGTATGTCAAAAGTTAAGTAACTCTTAACTACTAATTTCCAAATACGAAGATGCAAATAAAAAAATATATATATTCAAAATATCTTGTAATGACAATAGTTAAACTTAAACATGTCTGAATTCACCTGAACGAGTAACAGCTGACAGGCCGAAGTTGAATATCCATATAAAAAGTCACATTACATTTGTCCGTTCGTTAAGCCTTTAAAATCACTCTAAAATCATTATGCTAATACAAAATATACATTTACAATTTTAAATGTTAAAAAATAATAACGAAAAAAAATATATAAAATTTGTCTATGGGGAGACAGACCGGGCGTCGCGTATTACCCATCAGTCGCCGACTGCGGGATCTGCAGGGCGTAGGTCTCTATTCACAACTGAGGAACCTTGGATCATCATTACCACGCTTCTCTGTTAAACCAATGATCAATCAACAATGATTTAAAACAACTGCGATTTTTTTTATATTAATTAGTTAATGCCTGACAACACCCCACTTGATGGTAAGCGGTGACGATGTTTAACACGTTCGACGCACTAAAGCCTATTCAATCTCCTCTTGAAGACTCCCACATCGTAAGTAGCCGGAAACGCAGACGCGAGGCAAGCTATTCCATTCGGTTGCAGTGCGCATAATGCATGAAAAATATTATGAAAATTTTCCGTATGTACATCGACCGACGATGAGCCCGGCGACGGTCGCCGCCGTTCCCACGACACATTGTCATAAGTATTTCACGTAGCAACGTCATTGATGACACATGTCACCAAAGTCACACGTCACTGACTTATGTCAGTCGACGGTAACGAACACACTTGTGTTATAATATATTATACGCAGCTATTTATATTATATACAGACATATATTTATTTGCAAATATACATACAAATATGCAACGGGATAAACATAATCTACAAAAAATGCCCCGTTGCATAGCACGTGTAACAATACAGTGAAAAGTAATTTCAAAATTGGAAATTATATAATTGCACATGTGTCATTTACACTAAACCACAGACTTACAAGTAATTATATATAATAATAATTTCTTTATTTATTTTGATCCTATATACCTAAACTTGAAAAAAAAAAACTTATATTACAATGGAATTTCAATATTACTCATCTCAAATTCAAACATTCATTAAATGTTATCACACATCAAGATTATGTAAGCATCCTTACAAATTTAATTCGATATGGAATTCCAATAAGTGCACCATTAAGGCCTTCCGATAACACCGAAGAAAACTTACGATTCATAGGGACCGATGGGAAAGGCATCGGACACGTGAGCTCTACATCCTGGCGTTACTCCAAATCATTAAATTTCTGCTTGTCTCATAAATTTTCCTCAGTAATTTTTTGTTACAATATATTGGAGTGACAATAAGGGCCCACAATCTGAACTCTAATAACAAAACCTGGTGTTTACCTTCAACCTATTGACAGTCCACACTACTACTAGCACGGGTCTCTGGGTCTCTTGTGGTAGACGAGGAGCCACCCTGCTCCAGTGAGAACTGATGCAAGGGGCAGTGGTCGATTAAGGTGTCGGAAATTCTAAGGAAGCCCCAAAATCCATCACAACTGTCGACCACCATCTTACGACAACCAGGACTGGCGACGTAACCGCATTCTTTCGATCACTTATAATCGACACCACCTGGATTAGGAGTGCTTCAACCTGGCGTGCATCGTGCCAATATTACTTTCCATTCCAAGTTGGTTGTAGCCCCGGGTTGCCAACCGCACTGACTTAGTAAAAGTATATTCACAAATACCTTGAAGTAACGTTACAATAGCGATGGAATGCTTTATTACAAATGTTGTTGACCCAAACACTTGTGCATCACCGTGTCGATCGGTGTGGTGCAAGCTTCCCGGTCTCACTGTACAACATTGTACTCGTTTCTATTCTTCTTCTTTCTTCTTCCTTCTATTCTTCTAATGCTCATGTCCCATAGTCAGTAGCACAGGTAACATCGCCCCCACGGCTAATATTACCACCTCACATAGGTGCAATCCGCCGAACCCCTTCTTGGGCGGCACGCCCTCCTGCACGGGCAGCAGGGTGTGTGTGTGCGAGTTCGTGTGTGTGAGCTCCGGCAACACGTGGACCGTCGCCACGTACAGAAATGTCCCCGCAGAGAACAACATGGCGATGCCTAGAAGAGAAACCGACTTAAATAATAGACAAGTTTAAGGGGATCCATTAATCCATTAGTCTACACCGAACACATCTACTAGTGGAGGATACGGCTGATGGACCTATTTAAAGTCGCATCGTTACTTACACCAATCTTAATCCATTTGGTACGCGTGAATTCTGATAAGATCCACTTGAAAAGTTGATTTATTTTAGAAGTTACTATTCCTACAACCTATAGGTTATCTAGAGAAGATCCTCCTTGATCTTCATAATAAATAAAAAATGATTATACTCGTATTATTGTCTCACACTGACCGGTGGCGTTGAAGTCGCTGAGTGTCTGTTTGCTCTCGTTGCCGATGCCGAAGTACGTGACGAGCGCGAGCAGCGGCGCCGCGCACGCGAATATCAATAGGTGCTTCCGTATTCTGTTTCTGGAGCACAATGTTGCCATTACATACTTTGACATCTAGTTAACATGATTTTAGCAAGAATATCAATCGCGAAATTGTGAAAAAAATATATTGTCATCGAATGACAATAAGTACATATTTGAAGCTGATGTAAATTTACGTCAAATATCGCCCTACCCACATTGAAACTGCTACTTCATAATTGAATTACTAGTAAACGCTTACCTCGGTCACTCACATGCGCGCAAAGGTTTGAAATGTGTACGAAGACAGTGCAAACTATAGTATATAGTAGTATAGTACAGACAGTGTATAGTAGACGCTGCAAACTACGAAAAATGAAGACATCTATCACCTATGCAATCGTGTGCGCAACTGGTCGCACGAATGTGTGGGAGACTACGCGAATGTTCGAAGTTCGCGCGCTTTGATGTGCGACAAAAACCGACACAGCTTGGAAAACCACGAATGCATCAAAAACTTCGCATAATCATTTGCGAAGGTCGTCCTACACTTGTAGGTTCGCGTATTCGCGCGAATGTGAGTGATCGGCATTAGATATAGTGGACTAACAACGAAGTGGACGTAAATGTATTCGAGGGTAAGCGCATTCCAAAATCATAGACACCCACCTTCTGCAACATAATTATTTAATTTACATGATGTGACAGCCCTGCCGAGACGACAACTAGATGGTGACGTTTTTCGCGTTGCCTTCAAAGGCGATCGACTGCTGCACGTGCTTGGATACGCTAGTTGTAAATTACTAAAATGGGTATTACGAGTAGCAGGCGTCGAGCACCGGCTACCCCGGATTAAAGGATCAACGGTGTTTCATTGTTTCTCAATTTAATAAAATGGTTGGAAATAGTGCCCATTTGAACCCATTAACTGGAATATAAAAGATGACAATATCGCGGCCGAGAAAGAAAACAGACTACATCCAACTCGTTCCACCGAAATTTTTTAAAAATGAAAATGGTCCACGCGTAAATTGATTAATGTCAAAAGACGGATTATTTTCACTGTTTAACTTAACCTCATTTGACCCGTTAGTAGGGTCACATGGTCGTTCTGTGGTAACCACGATTTGTTTATTATCAACAAGGAGTACCTCTCGAGTCCGGCATGCATAAGGAAGGTGACCAGCCCGAAGGCCGCGGGCGCCTTGTGCAGCATGATGGCCAGGAACACTATCAGTTCGACATCGGCGTGGGACGTCGTGGCCGCTGCGCCCAGCGCTATGCCGTCCGCTGCGAAAGGGAGACACCTTCGGATTGTACTCGCTACTTCTGTATGTTTATAAACCTACCGTAAATATGTATTTCAGTTTGCTGCAGACGCACTCAAATTACTGAACTTATGTCATACTTTTTAAATGTATCAAAAAAACAATTGTTACTAAAATTTTATTTATACATTCGGCAAAGTAGGCAGGGTAAGATACCCCAAAGTCCACTAGTCGGAAACTGGTGAGAATCAAATTTATGATTGTTCAGAAGAAAATAAAAAATTTAAAGCATAATCGTAATAAGATCGTATCGTTTATTCTAAGAAATTTTATTCTTGAGAACACTCACTCACGAAGTAACCACTTACTCCGAAGTAATCTTCGTACTATTCGAATTATAATTTAGATCATTTACAAGTTATGGACATCAAGTTTAAAACAAATATGACATAATTCTGTCATTTATCGAGTATAGACGGTAGTGACCGTGCTTACCGAGCGAAACCTCCCGGGTTCAATTTCCCGGTCGGAGAAATTTAGGTGCCAGATAAATATTTTTCTCTGATCATGGTTGTTAGTTATTGACGTATTTTACATTCATGTCACCAACCGCGGAAGTATGAGCGTTTATTTATTAATTTAGACTGGTTTTTTGCTTCTGCTTTTGTAATAACCTAAATACGACGTCATGCAGACAATTTGTCGGACGACGCGTTAGCACGTATTCTCAACTTGGCCGCGTGTTTGATGCATTTCAGACGCCGTAACGCAACTAATTTCGAAACGTAAACTTAAATCACGTCTCCACCGCGCAACCGCGACGATAAAATGTATTGTGTTAACGATTGGAATGGTCGGTTGGTTGCATTTACGACACTTTTATTAAGTGAGTAATACCTGTTACCGATTGGAAATTATTTTATCGACTTGGAAGCGCCGCATGCCGTCCTGCAACCTGGGTATTTCGGTGTCTTCGGATTACCTAACTTTAGATTTGTAAATTGAACATTGAAATTATATTGAAAGTCGAAGTAGGTCTTTTGGACAATTTTCGAAACTCACAGTAAAAGCCTTGAGCTTCAGCAATTTACGATGACCGGTCCCGGAACAAGCGGCCGATCGACTCACAGTATTACTCCTACTCACGGTTACACAGAACACTTCCGACAATCATTCTCACACGCTCACTCTCTTCTTTAAATTAGTCATTGCTTCAAAACGTTTCATTATAAATATGGTTTCGTTATGAGCTCTTCATTTACAGCACGACAATCCCGTTCCGTTCAGAGATCTCATGCAATTGGTTTTTCTTGCTTCTGAGGAAGGTTTCCCGCTGTTTTCCATTTTATAAAGGCGCGACTTTTCTTCCATGTCAGTTACCAGTCCGTCGAGGGATGTGGCCTACTTAACGTCACCTCAGCCAATCAGTAACATAATTTCCAGTTCATCGTTGCGAATCTTGTTTCGGGGCTTCTATGTAAGGTACTGAGTCACCGAGCAGTATAAGACCACGTCTCAGATCCATAAGTCATCACTAGCGACATACATTGCTCGAACACTTTCCAACTTCAGGCACTGATTATTGGATAAGAAGATATGTGGCAGGTTCTCAAACTCTGCCCGGTCCAGTAGAAAATTACAATAATGTATGTCCAGGCCATATATCGATTTAATATATTTTTTATCAATTTCAACAATTGCTTCTAGAATGGCGCATGTACTTACCAGCGGCGTGGACCACGAGGCCGACTGTAGCGGTGACAGTTTTCTCAGTGGGGTTGCCGGGGTCGTTGTATCTTGATGACATTTGGTCCACCAGCAGCATGAAAACGAAACCTGGGAAAAGGTGCCTTTACCAAGTTTCAACTGACGAAAAACGTCGTAAGGGAACTGAGTACCTAACACATGTCCATAAAGTTTACAAGTGTATGTGAAATCCATTAACTCGCAATTGGCTATCAGAACTGTAATATAATTTTAACCAATTTCATTTCGTGCGCAGACCCAAGTTGAGGAGTATGGCAGCTGTACGTAACGTTGGATCTGATCAACAGTGGTATAAGTATCTACTAGAAGGAACTTCATAAGCACTTCATTGCTTTGGTTTTCCTAGTATAACTGATGTGGTTGGCATTATAACTTTTTTTTAACAATTATTGGACCATTAATTCCAGATGCTAGCATATCACCGCTTATTTATTTACAGATGAAATTTTTTTATGTTAAAGATAGTAAAGTAAGTCTGCTTGTTAACTGGTTCAATATTGCAATCAAAACACATTGAATACATTTTTAACTTTATCTGTGTACCTAATACAAGAGATATGCCAATAACGGAATGTAGATCATTGTGGCCAAGGGGCTCAGGTGTATAATCCTTTGTGACGAGTGGAGGGCGCTCGGAGAACAGCGCCCGGACTCCCTCGGGGATGATTACGGCCAATGCAGTGCCCACCAGTAGGCCCGCACCAAACACAGTCACCTTTTGAAGTTTGTCCTGCATCGAGAAGTATGGGAAAAATATTAAATACCTTTATTATTAAGTAATAAATGAAACATGGTTATAAAAAATAAAACAAAAGAGAATATACAAACAGCAATATTATTGGAGTCTAGTGATTATGTTATTACAACTAGATTGAGATTTTGCTTATTGAATTTCATAATGACAGATGTTAATAAATTCATAAAAAGGATGCTTCTGTAATACATACATGTTTAAATATATTGATAACACTATGTCAGTGATAACTTTTGATTGTGAAGCACTTTATTTCAATCAATTGGTCATGTGGTTAAGATACATGTTTATTCAGTAATTGTTATAGGTGAGGTGAGACAAATCAGTTCTCAGGAGCTCTCAAAACAATACATGTGTAAACAGTGTCAAATGGAAATCTAGTATATTTTAGGGACGGTGACTATCTGTGGGTTGCAGTCACCAATTATTAACAGATGGACTTGACACTTTTCATATTAATAATATTAAGACCCTTAAATAGGTATCCAATCAATCATTTAAGCAAAATATGGTTTATTTGCAAGCAGGCTATTCCATAACCAATTTCATAAATATTATTTTAAAGTTACATTTAAATTTTTATTTGCAAGTATGTTATAGGAAATATAATTATAAGAGGGAGAAATAGAAAATAATTACCAAAACTTATTGATAGCTTCAGTAGTGACATCAGATATAACAGTTCAAATTTAATGATTCCAATGTAATGGAAAAGAAAAAGTATAATAATTGTATCAATAAAATTATTGAAATTCAAATATTAGCTCATTAATTACTAATTGATAATGTTTACCACATGTTGTGTACTACGTATAGATGATTTTAAATACTTTTGCGTGGCTGTTGTTGTACCAGCTGCCAATAAGCACTCATAGAAGAGAACTTTCGAATTTTCTTAAAACTGTAAATCTGGTACAAAATTACTAGCTTGGCTTTTCTTTGTGGTACAGAGACAAGTTTAGGTTATAAACACGTCTAGGCCGTAATAATATACAAAACACTTACTTCAGACATAGAAACATTTAAAGGGATGCTTCCAGCTACATATGAACCAATTAACATCACTAGAACTAACAAAATAAGAACTAAAGTTTCATCCATTTTGGCACAGTTGAAGCACAATACTGAAAGTATTTCAACGAGAGGCTATTGAGTATGCTTGTTATACATAGTTTCAATAAAAATTATAAATTTTAACACATCACTGATATGTTTTCACAGGTAATTTTGACAGCAACATCAATTGACAACACAGCAGTTCACCTGTGCTGCAGTTGCGCTGTACTTCTACATGTCAAGAAACTGACAGCTGTCTGTAAAGTACAAGGACAATTAAATCACGGAATAATCACGTGATATATTATCTATGGAGTATCGGAACATAAATATCTCAGACCATAGATTTTTTCTCGTATGGCGTTAACGTAAGAAAATGTAAGTGCGCTTAGCCAAAGACAAAACTATAGATTTATAATACATTTATCAAGTCCTAACTAGTCTATAGGAAACGATTCGTTATTTGTTACAGTTGAATCAGATTCTATCATAGAGTTAAGTAATAGAGAAACACTCATCTCAAAATCGCGTCAATAAAACATAAATGTGCATGTGTGTAAAAAATACACTGATGTGCGTGACTTTTAGTGATGTCAAATTCACGTCCACGTATTATCGATATGAATGTCGACTATTCCATCACAGGTTTCTTTGCTATATACAATTCGTTCTCTTAATTAATTATTACATGTTAAATTATTAACACCATGCTAATCCTACTAACTTCTTTTTACTTGTGGTTAGTGTTTTATATTTTCAAATTTATTTATTGTAAAGCGTACAAGCGGAGTCAGCTATAAAATGAAAATGCTATAATAACGAAAATAAAATTTTATTTGTACAAACTGTCTTAAAACTAATCGTTCACTTCATAAGGTCACTATTGTAGGCCGATCTTAATATTACTATATTTGAAAATAAGAAGCGTGTCTGGACTATCTACGATTATCTTCTACATGTAAAATAATAAACATAAATTAATAATTTATTTAAAAAATTGCTAAAAGAGTGCGTTAAATAAAAATGTTTCAAGAAAATGTATTGTTATTGATAGCGGTAAAGTTGTTTTTCCATCCGTCAGTCCTCTGAAGTCTCCACTGTTAGACAAAGACCCTCCGTACCTAGCTAAGTTGTTTTTAATAATCAAATTTTTCTGGATACATGGATTTCCAAACTAATTACAATCTATCATACTAGTAGCCATGGGTCATGTGTGCACCGCACTGTGATGAAGAACCTTTTCAGTTCCTATATTATACAATACATATGATACTTAAGTATTACATTTTGATTAGTATTTTTTTCTTTCAATACATTATTATATATCTATATATACATTATATCCGCGTCTATATATTTACATTATATACATTAAAGTTTTAAAGCAATTTGGAAGAAGCAAAAAACATACCATGTGGCTTGTTATGGTCACTGCATTGTAAGCATTTGTCTTAGTTACCTATTTTAGGATATACTTCACATTTAGCGTTACAATCATGGATTTTCACAATTGTATTTAACCAATAATAAAAACGTTATGGATATAATTTTTGTCTGTTTTTTTACATTTCAAATATATTGAAATAGATGTAATAAAAAATTGAACAACAAGGTAAAAGGTTTGTCAATGAATAACATCTCATTCATTGACTTACTTTATATTCAAAACAGATGAATCGATTTCTTCATTGTCCAGATACCATGAATGAATTATTAACAGGGTTTTTTGTACAGAGTAAAACAGAAATATGATAAACAGTATACCTATTACAAAAACTGGTGTTATCGCTACAGCGCACTTCCATACAACCTGCACAACTTTAGAAAGGAATACAGATTATAAAATTGTCCACTCTAACGGATTGTCCATTGCATGCATATCGGCAATGCGGATCACTTTTTGTCGTAGTGGTCTTCGTCCACACCACCGGCCCTGTTGAGGCTGGCCTCCTTCACCAGCTCTGCGAGCTCGCCCGCGCCGTACCCGAGCAGCTGCCGCAGGTCGCACACGAACTGGTACACGAACCTACATTGTTTATTACATATCATTAGTTACACATCGTTTATTAATTGCCGACTGCACGACGGTTAATTTTTATGTTAATTATTAACAAGGTTTTGATACATCATGTTTGATTAAGTCGTAACCACGACAAATATACATAACTAATGGATAGCGTTTTAATGGATTTTAATTTTGGACATATATAGATATATATATATAATCCGATTGGGCAGCGGGTGGTAGTCTGACCGTTTGCCCGCCACCTTGGCGATCATGTCTCCGTCGTAGTAGTACCGCAGCGCACGTGACAGCTTCTCGTAGTTCATGGCCGGCTTGTGTTTGCGCGCGCCCCACAGCCGCGCCACCCGCTCCGGCTCCAGCAGCTTGAACTCCCCCTCCGTGCCTGGCGCCACAGACAACACACGACGCTGTTACGATAAGGTTCCAATGTTTTGCCACATATCAATACCAGCTGACACTTATAAATACAACATTAGGCTGGTAAACTATTACACAAACAATTTTCAGTTTTGGTGAAATCACCCGATTTTTTCTATTTTACATACATTTCAACATGAGAAACTAACAAAGTTTTCCGCCTACCCCGTGCCGCTGATAAATTTTTCGTGATAGAAATAATATAATTTACGAAATTTTAGCTTTGCTGCAATAATTAAAAAAACAAGTATTTCTTAAGAGTTTCCCAATCTTCTCACTCGAACGTCAGCTGACACTCATTTTCCGTTCTGTTTAGATGCTACCTCGTCTGACTGACATTACTGACAGACTCTCAGTGACAGTTGATTGAGATGCATTCATTTTAGATTCACGAATTAAAAGAAAACTAAAACAACATTTTTCTGCAAATTAGAGGTTTTTCAAACTCCATGGGTTATAAGCATATTTACATTTTTGAGGTCTTATTCTCGTGGATTCAAATGATTCCGGTTAAATTTTGTCATATCAAAAACTACTATCGACCATGTACTTTCACATGATACTTTTGAACAAATGGTATAAGTGCAAGCGGCTCACCGTGCCACCGTATCACGTCGAGGTACTCGGCGCTGGTGAGCAGCTCCAGCAAGAACTGCCACAGCTGGATCTGGCCGTTGCTGCCGAAGCGGGAGGACACCGGGGCACACGCCGCGTCCTCCGGACACGGCCGCACTATCAACTGTAGAAAGGGACAGAGTATTCAACAATAACTCTAGATTTAGTTTAAAATAAAAAAAAAAAAAACTACACCATAACATTCTGAAAATCTCTTAAAATAAAAAAAAAATCCTGTGTAATGAACTTAGCTCGGAAAAGTTTATATTAAAATGTCATTAAAAATATTTTGGAAAACGGGAAAGTAATAAATAGAAGTGAAAAAGGACAAATAATAATTACAAACACCCATGACTCGAGAACAAATATCTATATGTCACATTAATGTCGGTCCCGGGCGGGAATCGAACCTGGGAACCTTCACTCGGCAGGTAGGGTCATTACCAACCGGGCTATGGGGTCGTCAAAATAATAAAATGTGCATTGGATCCCATGAAAACCGGTAGTTATATCGTTTAAGTCACAAATTTAATTAAATGTGGTAAATGTAACATATTCCCAAAACATTCATTTTAGAACATATAAACTTTCAAACACAGAATTACAGAATTACGTATTCTATCTTTATCATAATTATTTTAACATAACGAGGTCGTTGCAGTCTTCTAGTTTAGTCTACCTCTTAACGTTATGTCGGTTGCTACGGTGAAATTGGTGCAGCAACAATGTTAAAATTAAATAAACATACCTGTTTAGGTTTTTTTTTGATGGCCGACTGTGGAACTTCCAGGGGATCTTTTGCTATGACTGGCTCGTCCGTTTGTACGATAGCTACAAGTTAAAGAATACGGTCGATAAGTGTCAATATCATGAATCTGATGACCTCCTCAATTACGAGAAGAGAAAGGACGAAGGCATATCAAAAGCAAACGAAATATTTTGTGTATCATCATTGTAACCCACCGATAAACTTGCATTTCCGCAGCAGCTCAAAGTGCGTCCAAAACAAGTCGCCGGGATCCGAGGGAACTTTTTCTCTGTAACATTGATGAAAAAAATTACATGTAATTAATGATACAAAATATAATGGGATATATAAAATTGAAAAGTTGAATGATACATGATAACAGGCGCCTGTTAAACTCACACACAGACCAAATCGTAGCGGAAACAAACATTTACTCAATTGCATACTCACCCGAGTAAGTAACGTTGCATTACATTTGTATCTATTTTTCATCTATCTATATCAATTAGTGCGTGTGTTTGTAATTTTTCTCTTACTAAACGGCTTGACCTATTTAGATGATTTCTTTGGCACTTATGGTCATCCGACGGTTCTTAGCTTCAGTCCAAACAGGTAAGGGGCACTATTGTTTAATCTTTCGCAAAAAAAACTAGATCCCAAATTTTCAACATTATAGGATTTCATTTTTAATTCAATTCCAATCTCATCGCTACACAACTGAAGTTTATCCCGAAAGATAGATACATATATATATGTGAAGTTACCATATCACGTATAAAAATCCAGTGCCACATGAAATTTTATTATTATTATTGTCAGTAGCGCTACACTTACTTGAACTGCACATTGGTGATGGCGCACAGCTCGGTCCCGCTGATGTTCCAGTCGGAGAGTCTGATGCCGATCAAGTTGAACTGCCGCACAGCCCACTGGATCCACAGCTTCACGTGCTGCACCGACCTGGACGGAATGGGCTACTGTCACACCGGTTCGCGTGGGTGCAAACAACTTACGTACAATAGGTCTTACCATTCTGCCGGGTCGTCGGGGATGCGAACCCGCGTGTGCTCATTCCGAAAGTGGGAGTCGACCACCCATTTAACGGACGCGGCGTGGGGTGCTTCGCTGGTCGCTGTCGCTTCCATCATTGGCTCGTCCGCGCCCAGCACTGGCGAATAGTGGGGTTATCTGATTTTGCATGGAACTACAAGTTCTTGTTTGTTGAGAATGGAAGTGCTCCTTTGAGAAACGAGAAAATCCAAACTAGAAAGCCACAACGAACCATTTTTTGTAATGGTAGTAGAACTACTATTTTGAATACTTTGACGAGTGTGGTTTGATGGACATTTTTAATAGAGTAAGATAAATACTTCCGGTGGTGGCTATTACCAGTTACAAATATATCACTATCATCCCAATTGGCTGCCTACTTGCACCCTTTCAAATACAGTATTTTTTATGGTATGTTTTTATACTGGAAACTTAATTCTTTAATTTAAGTTAACAACACCACTTAATTTTGAGTGACAATATAGTCATAGATGGTAAAGATATAACTAAGGAAAGAGTAATTCAATCTTAATACTGAAACAAGTTTCATCTTATACTACCTATGACTATTCAACCGACTATTCAAAGATAAGTTTGTAACATCATTAAATATCTTAAAACTCACAGTTGGTGTCATGGCGCGGCGGTAATTGCACCAGTTCCTCATCAGGCTTGAGAACATCCAGGATATTGATCTTTCTTTCCGAAGCTCGAACTTGGACATTCACTTGTACAACACCCTCCCCCCGAATGCACTGTTCCACAAGGGTTTTATGGTTTTCTAACTGGAAAGGATAAAATAAAGATGTTTATTTGACATAAATTTTCATAGATGTAAGGGCATAAACATGTCCTTCAAAAGAAAAAAAATTGACTTGATAATATAAAAAGTTATGTAGTTAAGCAATCAATTCCATCTATCACTATCAAATAACATTCTAAAAGCGTTGAAGCTGTTAACACGAAGATCGGTCAATAGTGACTGCATCAAATGGCAATGTTGGTTTATCCTTCCTCATTTTGAGGCACCTATACTCAACAATGGACCAATTGTATTTACGTTATAAAATAATCTTACCATTTTAGCATCTTGCAACCAGAATGTATAGTCAGAAAGATCAGTGTTGAGTCTTCGTTCCAACATGGATCGCAGTTTGATTAGTCTTGTTCTTATGTCCATAAGTTGTACTATAACTTCCTCTGAAAAATAATATATATCACTGCAAAAATGTATTTTGCATTGTGTATGACTAGTTAGTGGTTTTATAGGGAACTATGTAAAATAACAATAATAATAATATTATTATTATTAATAAATAATATTATTGATAACTTCAGCTTCACCATAAAATAATGCCAATATGATCATTTAAGGCAGATTGTTTATCAGGTGGGATTGTTGTCAAGCATTAACTTATTTTATGTAAAAAAAAATGTAATAAGATGTTACAATCATTGTCCTATTAAATTCCATGTCTATTTAATAGTGACATTTATGATATAATTGAAATTAACCTCTGTATGCTGCCTGTTTGGTTAAATAATTTTATGTGGCACATCATATGTGTAATACCTCCAGAATCAGTGCTCTGCATAGTATCCTCATCATCAGGAGTATCAGAGAACACTGCCAGAGGAGTCTGAAGAATCTCTGCACCTGGTGGCATCAGTCCTGAAACAATTATGTCATAATTAATACACTGATTGCTAATGTAACATAGTTTTAAAATGTTATGTCACTGATATTTATGATTGGTGGTATCTTGATGGTTTGAATGGTAGTAACATTAAAAAGGAGATTGTATATAAGCACTACATGCTCTTATATTTTGTACAGTTATGGGCTAGTTTAGTGTTGCTTTACTAAAGGATAGCATTGTAATAAAACCTTAATTGCCTCAAAGATGTGTGAACTCCAGCACCTCACTAGACCAATACAGTGGACTATGTGTAAAAATACTATTTTAAAAATCAAGTAAAATGAATGTTTCCAAAATATGATTGAATTGGTCATATGAATGAATAAAAATTTTAATTTCCATCAAGAATGTCAATTTCTAACTATATACATTTAGGTTTTTTGTCAACAAAACTGGGTAACTAAGGTGTGACAAACTTGCCTAGATCCGATTCTGTGACATATTGGGGAATAATTGATAGAGGTTCTGACGATTCCACATCTCCGGAGTCATCGTTAAATGCATTTTCACCATTTTCCATTTTAATACACCGCACATTCAGAAGCTCGTTTATGTCGGAGACTTCCATTTTCTGATATGTATTTCGGATTAAACACAGTAGATATAAGGTTTAAAGCATTTGGTAAAAACAAAAAATAAGTTACTTTATACGATTAAAATTATTTGAAAAATAATAGGAAAAGGAAATTGATTTTGAGCACATCCACTTCCGCGTGCGCCAAATTAGAAATATCATAGACAATTCACAGAGTACGTAGTCATATAGTGGACAACACAGACTATTAATAAGATCCTATTATTTTCACTTTATCAATTATTTATTTATTATACATTGTTCTGTTAAACTTAGGGGTCTTTATCTTTTTAACTTTATATAGGTCTCTCTACTAGGCGTTTAGTCTAATGTTGAATAGTGGCAAAGATACCATTATTTTGACATTAAATGATTATGAAGTTAACTTTTTAATAAATTGATCGCATTTGATTGATCTAATTGTTTTTATCATTACAATCATCATATATCACAATAAAAAAGCGAAATGCGTGATAATAACGTATAATAGTGATATGAAAACTTCTTTAATAAAACGTAAACATTGATTTTATGGCCTAAATGTACAGCCGTGAAATGCTTATGTTGATATTGAACCGCATCTAAACAGCTCTCGTCTATGTAATCGAAATATTTGACCCGGCACAAAGCTAACGCATCTACACATAATTCCCTGAAACTTGATTTCCTCCTTCCAATTACGGATATGCTACCTCCAATTCAAGCAACGTAAGTCCATTTATATATGACAAATTGAAGATTTTCGAATTAATTTTTACATTATTAAACAAAGTTTGGATAGGATTCAAAAGTTGAAATCACATAGTATTTTAGTTATTATTAGAATATTACATAGAAGTAGAGGTCCATGTAAAAGAAGAATGTCATGGATTGGAAATATAAGGAACTGGCTGCGGGTTAAAAGCAAAGATAAGCTAGTTCATATGACTGCTGATAAAGAGACGTATTGACAAATGGTCGCCGAGCTGCTTAATGGAAATCACACGTGAAGAAGAAGGGAATATTACATAAAATATGGTTAGGTGTTTTTTATAGTCAAAAATAGCATGGGAAGGGAAAACTTTCAGAGTCAAGAAATTTATGTGAATATGACTGTATCTCTTTTTTGTGCTCTGAATTTAAATGGTTTACTATTCGTCAAAGGCTATATAAATTCTCTAGGATACTATTTATTTTATATTCAATCTTAAATGATCCATCTTTTCTTATGTAGAAAGAAAGAAAAACGCTTATTTCACATAAAACAGCGAATAACAAAAGAAATAACGCTTACAAAAAAAAAGAAAGAAATTAAAACAACAACAATAAAGACCGAAATACTGTCTTATGCGAAAAACTCACTCATGATTGCACTCAGCTTTGCTGCGGCGGTGCTTAATCCACAACGCTGATTTTCAATGCATCCGTCTGTGACGCATCGTTCGGGTGGTGGCAAAATTCGTCTAGAATGTTAATAATTAATTAGAACTACTTAAAACTATGACAGAATAACAAAATGTACCAAAATCACATTTAAAATGTTAAAAGTAGGAAGCAAAGAGGGTGCTAGGGTCACAAAAAAAAATTATATATACATTTGAGGGGAGAGCCTTAGTTTACTTATTATCAAATGCCATATAATTGATGTGAGTGTACATGTGTGGACGGCTGTGTGTGTGGGTGCGGGAGTGTGTATATATGTTGTAGGTATGTGTTATTCTTCGTTTGTTGTTTTGAATGTAATGTAGTTTGCTTTTGTAGGTTTAATAGATGTAATTTGAATTTTTGTTTGAACGATATATCCATATATTTTAAGCAGAATTTCCATTATCTTCATAACAATAATAATAAGAAAATACTTCGTTTTTCATGAAACCTAAAAATCACTACTTTGCCGTTTAATACCATATTCTTCTAATACTCCTTCATAATTCAAGCTACACTTCTTTGGAACTCCTTATTGGAGTAGATTAGGGAAGCTAGCTATAAAAATTTGTTCAAAAACTTGTGCGTGAGCACTATTTAAAATGACAATAAATAAATAAACGTAAATAAATAAATAAACGATTACATACTCACACCCCCGCACTAGGATTCCCTGTGTTGCGGGTGGCATGGACATACACAGTTATCACATCACAAACACCCATGACCCGAGAACAAACATTTATCTGTCACATAAATATCTGCCCCGGCCGGGAATCGAACCCGGGACCCCACGCTCAGCAGACAGGGTCCCTACCAACTGGGCTACGGGGTCGTCAAAATGAATGAATGAATTCAACTTTCATAAATCTCTGTGCATAATATTTAATTTACATATTAAGTATTGTATAACGCTTGGTAGTTTTAGTAATACGATGACTGGCAACTCTGTGGTCAGTTGCCCGTTTGGCCGTTAAAGTTAAGGGCGGTAGTGAGCTAGTGCAACTTGGTGCAACTCATAGAGTAACTTATAAGCGATTAGGGTAAGCGAGGTTTGCGCGCTAAGTATAATTGAGTTTCACGTTGTTTATATTATCACCATTTCATAACATCATGACCTCAACATCACGAAACGAAACTGTCAAAGCAAATTAAAACAATCAAAGAATAAATGAAACCGCGTTCCAAAATAAAAGTATAGGTAATTATCCAAGTGATATGACTGATTTACCTTTTCAGTAAATTTTTGTTTAATAAAACGTGATCAAAGTTGCACTCAAATGAATTACATCAAGTCTGGGCCGATTTTTTACATTTTCGAGAAAAAACATACTGTGAAAAAATCGACTTCGTTAGAAATAAAGACGCTAGCACTTATATTACTTTTGCACATTGCACTAGTACGTGGAATACGTTTGTATAAATTAAGTTTATAATTAAGAAGTTTGAGAAACGATATTGCTCATTTTTCCAAAAGTAGTGGTTATTAGCTCTCTTACTACCCTTAAATTTTTAATAGAATCAATGGTCACACTACTGTCGCAAGTTGAATTGTCATTATAATATTGATTTTAAATAATTGCTAAGAGTGCATCAGAACCTCGACGACCCCGAGGCATCTGAGTCACATGTTGACCGTTACCGGAGTCGACGTTCAAAGGTCTCGACCGGTAGAATTAATGCACACTCCGATATTTGAATTAAAAAAAAATTAATGAGGATTTTCAACTTCGTAAAATCTTTTTCACAATATTTAAGATATTAATACCAAGATAGTATTACTGTATCGATGAACTCGGAGTCCAGTTGGTAGCGATCCTGCCTGCTGGCCGGCAGATACCATGTTTGATTCCCGGCCGGGGCAGATATTTGTGCCGTATTGGGGCGGCCTAGAATACTCCCCCCAATCCCATGCTGGCAAAACAGGGTGTCGTAAGAGGCGACAGAAGCCAGCCTGCTTGGTGGTAGGGCTTCGCGTAAAGATTATATTATCAGTATTATTATTAACTCATTAAAATTATTTCTGGTATTATTATCTTTCCGTGAAGCCTGCCCGACAAGCTACCACCCTCCTGCTTGAATCAGCCGCTAAACGACTCGTCGTGTACCGGCTGGGAGCTTGAGAGACAGTTCTATATTTCTTACCTTCTTCTCATTTCCTGGCCGACAACGCATGAGTGATACCATTGGTTTTGCTGTTGTCCATGGGTGACGTTGACCACTTACCATCAGGTGGCTCGTCTGCTCGTTTGTCGGCTATTAACATAAATAAAAACTATTATATTTTGTAAGTATGTTTAATTTTATGTTTAGTAAACAACAATTTAATCAAATGAAGAACGAAACATGTAATTGTAACATACTTAATAAAATTGTAAAGAAAATCTACTTCCAGTGCAGTGTTCAATATTGTGCTTACAAAAGCCAGAAGTACCGTAATATTAAATAAAATACGCAAATATACTTCGGAAGTGATTACGGATTTACTGTAAAATGTCAAAGCGCGCTGGTTGCCGTAATTAGGTATAGTTCCGACGTATTTAGTAAGTCGTAAAGTGATCACCTTCCCAACGTAGTTTACACGAGGAAACACTCTCTTCTTCTGATTAGAGGGCTGGGCCCTTGTCGGCGCAGCTGATGAAGCCCTCTCCACTTTTCACGATAGAGAGCCGCCTCCTCTACGTCCTTGTACGACACCACGAAAACCTCTTTTATCTGTTTCATATAAGAATTTAGTATTATAGGAAACAGTAAGGAATATAATTTCACATAGTAACATAACGCAAACTTATCTACTACAATAAATTATAAGTTAATCAATAAATTCACGATCAAAATCATTATCGTACTCATATGAACATAATTCCGTAAATACGCTAGTGTTATTAGACTCCTTAATTAAATTACATTTTGAATTTGAATATAATATATATAGCGGTCCTCCTCTGAAACGCCCTGTCGGCAAATATTCAGAAGGCTCCAACGCTGTGGAAATTCAAGAAGTAGTGTTACAAGTGCCGCTTCTGACGTCCCGCTCGACTCCATAACCCACGTGTGGTACACGCATAATCTACAATGATTATATTAGGTAATACTCAATATAAATGCAATAAATATTCAATAATATTAATAACTACAATAAGTACTATCTTAACCTTCTGGTTTATACAATATAATAATAAAATCCTAAAATACATTTAATATTGAGTACAATCTATAATAACAATTAAGATAGTAGAGTTGTAATTAATTTATAATGTTAAGAATTGAGTATTAACTAGTGGTCGATGTTTTAAATACTGGCATGCGCTATTTTGCACCCCGCCAGAAGGGCGTAGCGCAACATAAACATCTGCTGCGCTATTTTGATGGCTGGCGTCCCTCTCCCGTAAGAGGGTCGCAACCGATGAAAGCTTAGAGGCCGTAGGGCTCTTGTGGTGTTTTGTGGGTAGGCCCCTAGGTTTATCGGGAGTCCGACATAACCAGTGCAGCCGATTGCACCGGTATGCATGAGCATTCACCACCTCCGTCCCGCACATCTCCGGAGGGTAGCCCTTTCCCTTTGCCTGGGCGCAAAAAATTTTTTTGAATGATATTCATAGAACGGTCATCGAGCTGAACATTGTTGAACGTCACTGTAACGATCGACTTCGAACAAGGTGGTTGTCGCCGGTTGTGGATATGGAAACTAACCATGTGATAGTCCCTCACCGCGTGATTAGTACTATTGTACAACCTTATCGAACGTGTTGTATCTTATCTATGTTATGAACAATAACTAAAAGTCTTGCGTAACGTAATTGTATGTAGGAAACAAATATCTTATTCCAATAAGTGTGTATGCAGACTAAATTTTGCGGAAATACACATTGAGTAATATTTGCCGCGAATTGAACCCAAAAGCAATAAAATAGCAATAAAATTTAAAAATATCTTCCAAACATTTCATAACAAGAAGACGTGTGCCGGTATGGTTATAGTTTAGCTTGGTACATAAAAACTTTACCGTGTGTTTTATTGAGCCTTACAATACACAGTAAAAATAAATAACTTGCTGTTAATATGAATACTGTTTGTGTTAAATAAATATAAGGATGATACGAGACGGTACGAACGCAAACATGAGTGCGCAGTCTAATGGTTTTTTACTAGACATCCTAGTTGGGTATATCCTATAAGTATAGTTTTTGTGAACAATTACTAAAATGAAAATATTCTTATCCTTTGACCACCGACGAGAATGATCATCAAGGTTTTGGTTTGATGCGAATAAGTGTTTTTATGTGGAATATATCTTAAGTCAACTTACGGTCAAATACGGACAACTTGATCATAATTGAATCATAACGTACTCCAATACGGTCTGAGCGTGTGGATTTTTGCAATAGTTAGTGGCCAATACGCGTCGGCGTTTCCGGTGACTTGATCTTTGCTGTGTAACCGCAATAACCGAGGTCCATCACCCATCAACAACCGCGCGCGCCGCATTCCATACCCTGATAGCTTCAGACACAGTCGCATGGGAACGTTGAGTAGCTTCCAGTTTCATGTAGCTCGTCAAAGCGTGTGCCGTTCAATTTACATTTTTAGCCGGGAATTCAGTCCAAACCATAAACCACACTGTCAATGACTAGAGCGAGTTGTCAAAACTCGTTTGGATTGTCTTTGTCGGTTAACACACATTTGACTAGGATAGCGATTTGGGGTGTTTGAAAATTATATTGGGAAGTAGCTGTGCCCGCGACTTCGTCCACGTGGAATTTAACAAAAAAGTTATTTAGTAGAAATAAAAGTAGCTACTTCTTATTACATCAGCTACCTGCCAGTGAAAGTCCCGTCAAAATCGGTCCAGCCGTTTCAGAGATAAGCCGGAACAAACAGACAGAGAGACAAAAATTGTAAAAAATATTATTTTGGTATATGTACCGTATATACATACATATGCATGTAGTAAAAAGCGGTTATTTTAATATTACAAACAGACACTCCAATTTTATTTATTTGTATAGATGGCGTAAATACTGAAAACCTAAAACAATTAACTTATGTAAATAATATTATAATGTATATTACCTTACTTTAACTTACCTTAACGAGCTAGACCTTAAGAGAAACAATACAGGTGTTTAGGAATAGATATGGAGTTATCAGGGGACGGGTATTCATAAATGAAAAGTTTTATTAAGCAGTACGGAAACGAAATAAAGGTTGTTAAGCACTGTATTAGGAAAGATATCAGTTTGTAATGTATAAAATCGTACAACCTTACTATTAGAAACAATCAACTAATGTTCAGTTAATATGAACATTCTATTTCTCCAAGAGCAGCTACGCCAAAGCATATTTGTACGTTATTCTATGGGAATATGACATGACGTAAGTACCTGACTTAAAGATGTGTAGTGACACGACATGACGTGACGTCAACGTATGATACATGATTATTGAGAAGTGGTTGGAATTGTTTATCTGATCATCAGCTTTCAGAAGGCCGCTACTGGATATATGCCACGAGGCTTGGATATAGGGTTATTTTCGTTACTCAGTTTTCTTCAGTTTGTCCTTCAACCAGTTAAAAGATCATTTGGTTTATGGCAATAATCACCATTAATAAAAACAATGAGTATTTTGAAAATTCTCGATATGCTATGTAATACAGCAATAATATTAATAAGAATATATTAATTATTTTTCCAACATAGCACTCAATAAACGAGAAACAATAAAACAATGATTTAATTTTACCTCCGCGTCGTTGTGTTTGCGATTTGAAGACTACGCAAATGCATTCAAGATCGTAACAATGAGCTTGACATGCAGCGTTATGAGTGTTATGAGATAACTCAAGGTAACGTAAACATTTGTGCATATCATAATTGCTTTAACGATGTATAAAATAATATGTAGCAGAAGCTGTGCACGGCACCGCTGGCCTTCGGTGGTACTGCCACAACAGAAGTCTAAGAACGGAGCTACGCTATGACGAAGGTCAACCATTGAGATCGCATTTCTTATAAACACACAATTATTAAACGTAAAACAAAGTACGAATAAAATTAACAACAGACCGTAAATTTGACTGGAGTTGAGTAATAAAATTACATATTTTATTATCTCTATATATAGGTTTTTTACAGTATCGTTGGAGTGATACATGCATAATAGAGTTTTACATAAATAATTAATAAAAACATTGTTGCGTGAATTGGCCATTTGAGCAGTACTTGGAGTAGAGGCAAAATATTTTAGATGGATTTTATTAGCCAATGTATCTTGAGATCGTGTTCACTTGAACTATGTGTTTTATTCCCCTTTCTTCAAATAAAAATCCGCCACATAGCATCCTGGTACAAGTGACAGTCCAAAAATGCACTTTCCACTTTATTTAAGTACACACTGCACACCATTTGGGAGGTAACATTAAATCAAATGATACTCACTTATTGGTTTCATTAATTGTGTTGGGTGCATCACAGGGCTCGATTCTAGGTCTTTTCCTTATTCTAATTTATATTAAGGATTTGCCATACATCATTAACAATTATGCGGACATTGTACTAATGACACATCTTCAATATTTAAGGCAAAAATTAATAAATAAAACTTTGAAAAAGTAAGCGGTGCTTTATTTCATGTATCGCATTAATTTACTATAAATAATAAAGTTTTTAATGTAAAAAAACGAAGTGTGTAGAATTTTCACTACATTGTAAAATACTTAAATAAACAAAATAAACATTAACTATGGAATACTGCGAAGTGTTTTTAGATTTCATCTTAGATACTAAAGATTTTTATTTTTTTGCGTCCAAACAAGGAGAAAGGCCTATCCTCCGAAGATGCGCGGGAAGGAGGTGGTGAATGCTCATGAATACTAGAGTAGCCGGCTGCGCTGGTTATGTGGGACTCACGATAGACGTGGGTGCCTAACCACTAAACATCACCTAACCACCGCACACCACTTGCAGCCTCTAAGCCTTCATCGATGCGACCCCTTTTTGGGGAAGAAGGGCGGTAAAACTAAACTTCAATGAGGCACCCAAATATCAGTTTTCGCAGGTAAACTGATTAGGTCTATTTATGCTTTTAAAAGATAATACAGAATCTCGATACCTGAATCTTGTTTATGGTGAGGTCGACACGAAACTTCCTGCAACTTACGTGTTAACTGTGGAATTCTTTCACCAACGGTTGCCGTCAGCTCGTTTGTCTGTTTATCACTATAAAAATCCAGGCTTATGTTCGGGTGACTTCGGGATGAAATTTATAAGTTGAAACCCAAAACATAATTAATTATATAATCATAAATATTTGAGTAGGATCAGAGCCGCACAGACAATGGATGTGCACCGCGCGCTCCATAAGTCATATCATAGCCTCATATCATAAGTCGACTTGGACCTCTGACACCTTATATATAGAGATATATATATAGAGCAGTTTACAAGTAATAAAGAATTTTGTAGTTTAGTAATACATATATAAGTTTACCATGCGAAACAACTTTCCTCCTAATTCTAAAGTAATAATGTACCTACTTGTACATACATATGTATAATGTCCGCATTTATGTTAGTACAGAAATCGTTTATTGACGTCTTACATCATGAAACAATATTTATTCTCACGACAACCTTAACCGAATGCATTGTATACTAATCTGCTACGTACATAGGCCTTGTATAATTCATAACAACTGTAGGTGTGAGATAAAGTTTACATTCAGTTACAGCACTTAAGCTATAGTTACTTTCAAACTCTGACTGGCCTTTAGCGAATAGTTCAATCAACTTCATTAAATTCAGTATATATATAGATGTTATTAACACATATAATTAGTTTCCTCGTTTTAGAGCATAATCATAATTGTGATAATAACGTACATAATAATATATGAACTCGAAAAAGAGTAATGCAAATTTGAAACAGCTAAACTATCCTTTGTGTGAAATTGAAAATACGAGTATGTCGCCTTTACTAATAATTAAAACGAGCTTAGTTACTTCTAACTTAGCGATCGTATATTACGGCACCATTCCTCGCTGGCTTGTTAAGCTCTCAACACGAAACTATTCGCCTCAAAAGTAAATGATTGTGTCAAATCCTGTGAACGCTTTATGATCGAGTCAGCAGTATGTGCCGAGTCACACCTAATCATTTTCTTCAATTATTTTTACTGGAACCACGTTTCGTTATAATTCCTTTTACCTTATTCAAAAAAGAAAATAATGTTATCATGAGTTTAAACTTGACTCATTCAGTTGTCAACAGGCGCCTCACTAGGTTATTTAATCATCTAACAAATATCACCTTTTATGTTGATTAGGGTTACCATATATCTGCAAATTAAATAACACACGACGGTCAGCTACATTTTTAGCTTACGATTTAAATAATACAGTTACATGTGGTGGAACTAAGTCTATTGACACATTTATACACTGTGGTAGTAGTACCACTGATTGTTCTTTGGACACGTGTACAGTTACAAGTATAAATAGCATTTTAAACTAGATGTTAATGATTCCAATATTCATAATGTATGTATGACTTAGCATTGGTTGTCGAGTGCTCAGGGAAATGTAAATTTTCATATCGGCACAAGACAATAGCGGCCATAAAAACGGGAGTGACAAGGAGTACCTCTACATTATCAGGCGACTGTCGCCCTTATACCTTGGACACAAGGGCGAATGTCGTGAACACGCTCGTCTTTACATGTGCCTCTATTGTTTAATCGGTTTTTAAAAGCAGAAGTAGGTTGTATGAATTCTATAGCAAAAAACCGAAGCCTCGTGTTTTCTTAAATACGTAAAATATAAAAAACCAAAACAAAATAAACCGGTTTGCGTTCATACATACTCATTAAAAATCATCAAACTCCGCATGCTAAGAAACCAGCCTAGGTTTAGAAAATTTAAACTTTTTATAAATAAACGGGCACGATCGAATTTGGAACACTTTGCCCCCTTGAATAGGATATTAATAGATTATAATATCACACTCAACTCTTTTGTCTCTGACGTTACTGATTGTAATGGATGCCAATGTTCATAGTTAAAAATTACCTTTGATCGATATATTCTCGAACTCGTAAAATTAATTCAAAAAACGCTATTATGATGTTTAGTTATTTTGAAGATTAATTTTACTGTAGAATTATATTATATAGTTATAAAATTTTATTTGGATTACTTTTAAAATTGTAAGACGTTTCAGAATACGTATCTTGTTTTTTGTGTTTAATTCGATGCCATAACGCTTTTTATTACAAAGTTGTGTACACCTTAAACTGAGGTAACACTTGTATGTTTGAATCTGTGCAAGTTTTAAGTTTTTGTTTTAGCTGTTTATCTTATTGGTGTAACTTATTAAATAAAAATAAAAAATAATAATTTAAATAATGTAATGAGATCGGTGAAAAGAAATTCCGTTACCCCTTACGGGTGACTTGTGAGGAATGTCTGTTAAAATCATAAACAATGTAATATATGTCATAGTCCTCTGTTTAACTGTAATCTTTAATAAAAATCTTGAGTTAGGTACTTTCCAGAACAAAGGAAATATAACAAAATCATTCCTCTTTTTAAATCCCTCGGTACATCAGATTGTAATAATTACAGACTAACTCCTATTTTACTAACACTCAGTTAAGTTGCCGACAAGATTTTACTAAATCAAACGCTTACGTTTCAATAAAAATAACATCCACCCTGAACAATACGGTTTCACTAGAGTTCGCAGTAGTACTTATAACTGATGCAGGTGCTAGGATTCTAAAATAGATGTTTGAGATATGGGACACACAGGACATACAGAATGCTATTGGATTATTTTGTGATGTGTCTGAAGCGTTTGATTGTGTTAAACACGAAACAGTACTCCTTTCTTCTTCTATTTCCTTGTTAACTTGTTACGTCAAGTACATTGCACTTAATTTGATCGCGTCCTATTTGAAGGGTAGGATTCAATGTGTTAGCATAAATGATGCCAAATTATCGAAATCCTCAATTGTCGTGGGTGTCCCGAAGGGCTCCATTCTACATTCTTTCCTGTTCCTAGTTAATATTTTTACGCGTCAGGATACACAGGTTCGTCAAAATACCGATAACGTTCCGCAGAGATTGTATTTCACTGCCACAATCGCAGTTGCACTTTTTTATGGCCTCTATTGTTTTCGGCCGACCGATCCTTCGAGAACCTTCGTAGCAATATTAATTATTTGCCGCATTTCAATAATAATTATGCGGACATTATATTCTTTGCTGAAAACACATATTAAATATTTAAGACTACAGAAAATAAATAAACAGTGCTTTGTCCCACGTATTACATTGGTTTACTATAAATAATTTTGTTTTAATTGCTAAAAAAGCCGAAGGCAAAATTTTTAAATTAAACAATGAAACGTTCACTAGGAATAATTAAGTTTTTTAAGTGCCATCTTAAATATTAAAATTCAATGGGGCGCTCATATATCAGTTTTCGCAGGTAAACTGCGTAGGTCTGTTTATACTATTAAGAAGCTAAGACTGTTGACAGCTAGAATTGTTTATTTTGTCTATTCTTGTAGTTTTATATCTTATGGTAACTTAATGTGGGGCAACTTGGCTAACATCGATTCAATAATTGTGTTACAAGAAAGGATTATTTAAGCTATATAAATTAAAAATCTTTATGAGAAATTAAAAAAAAAAGATTCACCATAGCCTCACAATATATTTAAAGTAATTTAGTATTTGTAAAAAAAATTAAATATGTACCAGCAGAAAAGTAATAATAATAATAATATAATAATATTAATATAATATAATAATATTAATTCAAACATATAATCGTGAAGTAGTTTAAAATCAACGTATAAAATTTTACCGATGTAAAGCCAATTCAAGTTTTGATTTAATTTATTACCTGAGAAATAAGTTTAAATAAATATAAGTTTAAAATCATATACGTAGAGAAATGTAAATAGTTATTGTAATTTTCTTAATTAAAACGAAGGTAGGTTCATACCTAAATATTCTCAATACCGTAAATAAGAAATAAAATGTTTTAAACATGACAGTACTTTATTATTATTGGACGGTCGATTAATGTCACCGACATTGACAGTATAGTTGGCGTATTCCCGGGAATACCGCTGTCAGTTATGACACTTGCTGTATCTTGAAATCGGAACAAACTGTCATAATATTATTATCAATAAACTAGATTTGTAAAGACCTTACGATGTACACTGAAAAGTCCGACGTAATAACTTAAAAATTTTAGTTGGTTAGACATAATTGCCGATTGTATGATTTGTATATTGTTTGATACATTTTTTATACGATATACATATTAGAATTATGGTATGGCCGTTCAAACTATAGAATCTGTTTTAATGTAAAATGTAAATTCATAAATTGACTTAGCTAGCTTAAAAAATGTACATTAGAATAACTATCAAATTTTGAAAAAATCTCTGCATTGATTCTTGATTGTTAATGCTTAAAAATTTGTCATATTTTCAGCACGCATGACGTTCTAGGTGAAAAAATTCTAATCAAAATTTGGATAACATCTCAAGGTGAAAGAATGGTGTAATTTACACATTTAGTATTATGAATGCCAGGCTTTATATTAATAAAGAAAAGTTTGTTTACGAAAGAATTCAAGGCCTTGGATGTTGTAAATTAATAAAAATAGCTGTGTTTTAAAAAATATATATTATAATTATATCATTATTTTATACAAACATTATTGTTGTCTCTTCTTTACTCTGTGTTATTAAATGAATTCGAATGTAATTTACATTAGCTAGTTGCTAGAAATTATGTGTATTATGTTTGATTATTGTATTGTAAACGAATTAGCTTCATCAATCATATATTTCACCTCCGTTCTATAATAATTGAATAATTGTTTTATATGGTTTATCAGTTATGGTGAAAATAATTTTCAATATTATGTATCGCTTTTAAATCGACTTATTACTGAAATATTGACTGAGTTTGCCGATTTTATAAATGAATAGGAATAAAATGCGTTATACTTTTAACCTTTAATACTATTGCGGAATTTTTAAACCACAAACTAACTTTACTCTTTACTTTTTATAAAAAAATCGTTATGAACGACTAAGAAAATATTATAATATTGATAATGAAAACAGCAAATCCGTCGAGGGGAGGCGTAGCGCATTACATCTATCATTTATCACTGGAGCTTTCACATCCCGGAGGCACCTTAATGGGTTGAATGTGACTTTCACGTTAAATTCAAAATCATTTAATCATATAGGTATTCTGTAAACACACTTATGATCGTCATTTTTTGCTTCTACCACCGTTTCGAAAAGGTGCTTTAATAATGAGGAAAAGAAACGGCGAAAGAAACTCTTCAGTACATCTTTTAAACAACACACGCTAATTACAAAAGCTTAAACCCGCGTGGAACTGGTTTCGACACTATTATTTCCAGGCGTCTTTGCCTATAAGTTGTGTTTTAATGCGTTGCTTAAAAGTGCCAATGGGCAATTCACGTATGTTATTGTAACATGGGGTTATTAATTTACCCCAAAAAACGGAACCTACTAACAAGGCAAGGGGTATTTTTGGAAAGATCACTCACCTTAAGGGTGTTTGGAAGAAATCGCTTTTTAGTAGTAAGATTATAATTATTTATCCACCGCAAAAATAAATAATTTAAAATCTGTGTCCGCTCAAGGCAGTGTCGGTGGGTTAAATTATTTACAAGGTTATGTGTGAGCGTTTATTTTTAACTTAACGACCCTTGGGTGCGTTTCCTTTGTTCGCTGCAAAAATCCCAAAACCGTATCCGATTAAGTAATGGAAGGTTTCGGTGTAATTAAATACGCCAGCGGGACCTGCGTCACGGACGCTGTCTCTGCGAAAATACGTTGCGTGTGCGCAGGCGGTGTGGAATGGTGATGTTGCAAAATGACCACTGGCTATCCACCGACAACCAGTGTTTAGCGAGACGAAAGTCGGATCGGACGCGACGCCTCCCGTGACACTAGTGTTGACTGTTGAGTGACGAGAATATTTAAAAAGTTAAAAGTTTTGGCGGTAAGTCATTTTCGTTATTCTTTATCTGTGAATAGTTGGACGATTTCTAAAAGTATTAATTACATTTCAATATATGATTATAATACATATCATAATTATTGTATATATAAATACTATTGTCAATATTACCCCATTATTTTCAAAAATCATTTGTTGTTGTTCGAATAAAACGTATTTATCTATATACTTAGGATACTAATAACAATCTAATATTACGATAAAAAAATTGAGATAATTAATTATTTTTAATATACTATTTCACCATAATTTATGACATATCATGACAATATAACTATGCCTCACGCTTAGAAATAGCATCTGTATTGTCACAAATTTATCACAAATTACAATATTAATTTATAACTTTTTATTTATGGACGGATTGCAATGATACAAACTTAAAGTATCAAATGATGATTACTGCAATACTTTAGTGAAGTCCAGAACTAAATCGGTTAAGCCGTTTCTGAAATTAGCGCGAACAAAGGCACAGATTTTTTTATTTACAACTATTGTTTTGTGTTCTGTTGCACTAGTAAAGGCCCCTGATAATAGTTTTTCTCACATATCGGTCATGTCCAGAAAGCGATCAGTTATAATTTAATTATATTTATACATTAGTAATAACAATAAGCAATAATATTTGTAATATATTTTTTATATTCATTTATTACAAATATTATTGCTAAAATAAGTATCACCTCAGTATTATTACATAAAAATATCGCACGTCGCAATTCGAGAAGCCGTTAGGGTTAGCAGTTATGCTATGGGATAGATAAACACGTCATAATAAGTACCTACGATGCCTTTGTCATTATTGAAACAGGTCCAGCCCAGTTAACAAGTGGCCTTGCTCGCGGAGCTCAGGACACAGCGGTTCTAGGGCGCCGGCGCCGGCGCCGCTCTAACACGAGGTCGGGACGCTGGTCCCACGTACACTTATGCATTTCCCAGCAGAAAAACAAAGGATACTTAGCTTGACGTCGGCTTGTACAGATACGTGTGATTAAATTGTCTGTTTACTAATCTGACTGCTGGAGACAGTACAAGCGGGAAAGAGCGTTAGTGTTGTGTTGTTGCGTTACTTTTGGGAGACACAAAAAATTCTTTCTTTCCATTGATCGAACTCGATCACTCACCACCGAACAACTCTCTATGACACAATATTAACTTTTTTTACTGACTAATATATTGTATACTGTATGTATACTGATTATTGGCGGTCAATCGTCAGCGATCATACGGAGGTCGAGTCGGACTGGTGACCATTGGTGAAATTTTTTAAGCATTCCCGTGCTTTGGAGTTAAGCCATTTATCTCCGTTGTTAACCTTCCGACCTGTAAGACCAAGGGTTGCCACAACCCCTTCGCCGATCGGCACTGGAGTACTGGGCCTCCTTAATCACACGACCCGTGTCCTGAATCGGCCGGTAATGTATCGAAACCCATAGCTCGGATTTTACGGCTTACCTTCATCTTAGGTTATCCAAAAATTATACAACCACATCTCCATATACAACATAATCATTTCTTAAGTACGTTACTAAAAACAATTAAGAAAGTAAACATTATTAAGAAATGCAGCGAAAGAAAGGATATTACATATTATTATATTACAATGACTTGTAATTATATAAACATACATATACAATTGACGGTACGAAACGGGTGAAATGTGTATAAAAATGTTATTTAACATATATAAGTACAAGTAGAGACGAGCAGTATACATTATTCCATCGAGCGAAGTAAGTACCACGCCAGAGCCATTCAAATATTGACCACATACGATAATAAAAACAACTCGTGGAGCGAACTACGTATTAATGATATTGAATAGGTACCTCAACAGTCATTATTGACTGACGTTCATTTGATCGGTTTACCTCTTGACTGTTTTCCGCATTATATCCTTAATATTGAATCTCGAATCCGACTGCAATTAAGAACGTAGCGGACGCCTTCATGAGTAATAAGAATAGAGCGGTGTTTATTCGTATCATTTATATAGGATATGATATCAAACATAACAAGGATACAGAGTATTATCTCAGTTCTCCATAACTTGATGATCCGGTCGTTACGCTGGACATGTCAGAGTGATGTAACGATTCCAAGTAATGATGTCTAGGTGTCTGATACGGTAGCTGTGACGGCATGACACCTGCTGGCAGTTTGGAATGTGTGTTTCAATATTCTAATTTATTTTACATAAATTTTGTGTTATAAATGTATGTAATGTAAATAAATTTATACCTAGTTGTATTTTTCGTTTCTTACAGAAATTTATATACTATAAGTTTTTATGTAAACTATGGATGGATAAAGTCCTACATTTCAGCATTTGTTTAAGGCAGTTACGGTTCCGGTTTATTCTTATGTTTTCCATACCGTTAAAATTATAACAAAAAATGTATATGTCATTTGTCGAAATTGACAAGTATTTTTTTATGTTCTAACATCTTATACAGTTTTATTATGTAACGGGTACGCACGATACGTTTTATTTGTTGCCAATATTTCGACCCAGTTGCATGGATTGTGGTCACGGCGAACCTGCGGCGGCGGGAAGAGATCGTCGACAAGCTAGTGGTAGATTAATCTATCTACCCTACGTCTAGTTCGTATTTCTTTGCTGACACTTGCTGTATCTTCAAGCACTAAATTGTGCACTTTATGTGTTTTACATAAACTAACCACTGGATTCCACGATTGTGCTAAATTAAAACCATCTTCCCAGCTGAAGTTACTCGGGTGTTTCTTGGTTTTTATCACCTGTCTTACTAAACGTGGAAAGTGATGGCGCTCAGAGGAGATCACTTGAGGGTTATGTAATTCGATCCAGTGGTTAGAAACTGGTTGGAGGATGTGTTCGTCTATCGCGGATTTCTTCGGGTCGTTATTTTTGACTGCGCTCCTATGTGCCTTTATACGCTCCCACGTTCCAGTGTTCTTATGGCGTGTGTACCGAACATAAATTATCGGCCGCGAATTCCGTCACACGTAATGCTAGGTGCCACGAACGTATTCTCGACACCTCGAACTCACCTACGTCTTGCTACGTACATGTAAAATATCGAACGAACAACAGGGGCCTCTCATGAAGCGGGCTAATCGCATCTTTACCTGCCAGCTATGCATCGATGGGATTCCTGCTATTACGAATGTCCCTGAAAAGCCGGTAATCACACACGATCAAGTCCAGCCCCATTTTCTAGTTAACTTGATTAATGCGTTAAAAATTAAGTATATTCAAATCGCTTCCAACAAACCTGTAAATCTACAATCGTTTGACCTATTTGACGTCATATCAACTATCAAAACAACTATTTAAATGTTTTCAAGCGTACAACAAAATATAATTCAACGAACACAATAACAGTGTGCGGGATATTATTGTAATCGGTGCTAAATGTACGAATAAATGCATGTTGTTATTTTCTAAACATAAAGTAATTTTCTACGACTCAACCAGTGCTATTAATTATAAAGTTCAGGTACGTTCCGTGTAAATGTATCAATGAATATCAATTAACAGTGTAAGCGTCTGCAATTTGTTAAATGTAGCTGCCGGCGAACGAGACAACCTCCTGCTTGTGTTCGCGTGACCTACAGGAGCGTCACCGACGCGTCGTCGGCCTAGAAGGAAGCGGTGATGGCGCTCGGTGACCGAATAAATTGACGGTCGCTGTCAAGTAAACGAACTGACACTTCACTACCGTCGACGTTAAGCCGTGCGGCGCGAGAACGGTGAACTTCATTCTGAAAGTACACACGACGTTCCTGCGATTTGAAGTAATTTGTATGACAATCTACGTTGTTTTCGGCTTCTGTCAGTGGTGTCTTATTTATGTTCAGTCATAATGCTGTTCACTGTGTTCCGGTCATATAATTTAAGAAATAACACATCTTATCTTAAATACATTAACCAGCAACAATGTGGTATACGAGTAAAACTATATGAATTACTAGCAAACTGCCCTCGCTTCGCCACGGAAAAACTACCCCTTACGTTTAGAAATAGTATCTACATTATTTTAAATTAATTTATAACTTTTTTATTTATCGACGGATAGCAATGAAACAAACTTTACGTATTAAGTGAAGCTCACTGCAATACATTAGTGAAACTCAAAATGGAATCGGTTGAGCCGTTTCTGAAATTAGCGCGAACAAACGCACAGACAGACTGACAAAAAATGTAACAACTATTGTTTTGTGTTCCATTGCGTTAATAAAGGCCCGTAATAATGTTTTTCTCATATATAGTTATGTATGGATAACAATCAGTTAGAATTTTATCATTAATATAATAGATAATTTACCGGCCAGTCATGCCTTTACTTCTCTTTCATCGGATAAACCCATAGAGTTACGTAACTCTATGGATAAACCTCAGAACAATCATTGGAGTCCCAGCCGTGACAGATAGCTATTTAACAGAGATATTTTTTCTCGGATTTTAGTTGTTTATGATTTCTCTTGTTGTTTATGTCGCTTGCAACACACAGAATCCTAGCGCAGGAACCTAATTCTCGAATTGTAGGCATTTATGTCGAACAGACATATGTCGACAAAACATGGCAAATGTCTATAGAAACCTTATTTCCTGATTCTTGGGATATCGTATTCGACGTAATGTCTACGACTAGCATTCGACATACAACGTTTGGCCCGGAGCGATCGACATTCAAACCTGTATTCGACATATGACAATCTCGACACATTACAGAGTATGTAAGCTCGACATTGTGAAGTCAAGTAAACGCATTAAATTTGCAAAAATTGCCGAAATGGGGGATGACTTTGTTGGCGAAGTAGTGGCGACAGTTTGTTGGCGATGTAGTGGCTGCAGTAGCAGATGCAGCAGTAGTACCTCGTCGACAAAACCTTTCGCATTTTCATACGACGGAGTTTAGCGAAGCCGCATTTATATAAAAAAAAACCGGTTTTCAACGGCATTGCTTGCATTGATAAAGGACGGAAGACTTGGTGCATATTGTGGAACCTGAATTCAAAATTCAAATTCTAAATCATTTAATCATATAGGTATTCTGTAAATACACTTATGAACGTCATTTTTGCTTCTACCACTGTTTCGAAAAGGTGCTTTAACAATGAGAATAAACGGCGAAAGAATCTACTCAGCACATCTTTTAAACAACACATGGTAATTACAAAAGTTTAAACCTGCGCAGAACTGGTTTCGACACTATTATTCCCAGGCATCCTTGTCATGAATGTATTCATCTATAATATAATATCCTTTGTCTATAAGTTGTGTTTTAATGCGACATTTAAAACTTCCAATGTGTAACTCGCGTATCAACTTAGGAATCTTATTGTAAAAACGAACTCCAAGCCGCATAAAGGAATGCTGTACCTTTTGAAGACGATATGAAGATGTAACCAAATATTGCCTTTTCTTGTTTCATGATTCTTCGTCGGCTTCTAACATTAAATAGAGCCTTCGCTTTTGCGAGACCGACGGATATTTCTTTGTCGAGTCCATGGTATAAATAATTAAACACAAATAAAACTTAGCAAAGTTTACAATGAAACAAATCAAAACCTTTTAGCATAAAAGTTAAGACATTCGTTTGACATTGAAATGACATAAATATTTATAAGTAAGCAACTAGTCGTTTTGTTTAAAATATGTATTAATAATAGTTTTTAACTGCAATATTGTAGTTAAGAAATTCTAGCAATATAAAGGTAGTCTAGAATTGATATCAAAGTGTTTTATTATACTTTCATGTGATTAGAGTATTTTAAAAGCTATTTTTAAGTATAATCGAGTTTTGTTGACTTGGCGTTGTTGTAATTTAGAAAACGGAACGTTTATTTCATATGCCCGATAGAAAAGTCGAATGCCCAAATGTCTATTGTGACCCAGAATAACATTTTTGATATAGTAGACATTTTGTCGATATTTCTCGTAGAGATTTAACATTCGAGATTTTGTCTATCGTCGACATTATCTCTTCAATTCGAGAATTAAGCTCCAGGTGTGAAGTTTTGAACACGTATTATTTATTTATTATTATTATTACCGTATAAAAAGCGGTCGTTTGTATTTCGTACTTCGTGTCGACTTACCAAGAGGATAAAAAATTTACAAAATCATATATTATTATCCTTACTGTAACCTTGAAAAATAGTTTTGTTCAAACTAAGGAAATAACTTAGTATAATTAATGATACATTTGTATAAAAAGTATTCGACGAACAATGGAGGATTCAGAGAAGATAGATCCACGCGGTAAATGTGTTTACATTATTGATCTATCATTGCTCTGTTGTTAAATTGTTTCAACACAACGGTATACAGTAGCAGCGTATTTCTCTTTAATTTCCTTAACCAGCTGTAACAATATTATACGGAACTGAAGAAAATTCCATAAGAATATAAAAAAAAATTATAAGAGACTAGAAAATTACTACGACTAATGTCTTGTCTTGGGAATTTTATTCCGTGTTGTCATCCATACTTAGAAAGTATTGAAGTATTGAATGAAAACGTTTACTTTGAACCGTAAATACGGGATGGGGATGTGCATTCGCTGAAGGTCGATTATTTATAATTGGCTCATACGAGTACAATACTTGTCATGTAAAGTTGTGAATATTTTGCAATTGCAAGTTACTGTTGACTATTTACATGTACCGTCGGCGTAAAACTGTGGTATATAGATTGCATATATACGATGGCATTAGGAACGCTATGCTAAAAAACTTGTCCAAGTAAATATATGTTTTATGTATCATTTAATCCGTTTGTTTTCTAGCATTAGTATTGAACAGGACATCTTTGCTCTGAGTAATTAATAATGCTCAACATATTATGGCAAACGAGCGGCGAGAGTGTACAGGTTTTATCAAAACTAAAGCCCTCCGAAATTGTTCTTTCCAAAGTCAATCTTAGGAATACAGTTCCTCGTGTCGGGGCCGGTGGGCCATGTACAACAATGAAATCGCAAACTACCAACACCCAGAAATAAATATCAGAATCGGTCACACAAATAATTGTCCCAGCTTGAAACAAACCTGGCACCCGGGCATCAGGGTATAACAGTAAAGAACAACAGGGGCAAACCTTCATGCCCTGCCAAGCGTCATAATCTACCGTGAGCCGTGAGTAGTGAGCCGTGAGCCGTGAGTAGTGAGCCGTGAGCCTTCAGTAGGACGAACTTCGCGGCTAAATTGTTTATTTTGGCAATAAGCATATATTAAGCTGAATCTTAAAATGTTTTTGGTTAAACAGAACGAGGTTAGTGATGTCAGACGATTAATCCATTGATGGCAGGTTTACAGTGGGCCGGTACAATGTCAAGTAGGTTGCATATAGACGAAACTTGTTTAGACTCAGTGAAATTATTTTACACGTTACCGCGTCAGCGAAATTCAATGTTAATGATGATGCGGGTTCCGTTTTAAAAGCGGGTTACCCCTCTTTTAATGTAACGGTGACGCCTTGGGTGTTACGGACTTCCGTGGACGACGTTCACCACTTACCATCAAGTGATCAGTTTGCTCGTGGGTTATTTACATAAAATACGTCAATTAATAATCAACTAACTGCCGATTTGAAATGTATCTCGGCGTGTCATAAGTCAATGTTACGCAAATATTGCAAAATGATTGTACAATTTTATTGTTCTCAACACTGGTAGACATCTTAATTTATATTAAAATATATTGAAGATTATATTGTAAATAAATAAATAATAAATAAACGTTTACACACCAACTGGGCTACGGGGTTGTCAATTATGTATACAACAAGGATGTTACGGAGCTCCGTAACCGTAACCGAAACTATCGGATACCTGAAATTAAAATATATCCGCAACCGTAACCGAATTCAATAAAAAAGTTTCGGATAATTTCAGATAAAAGCAAAGTTGACTAGTTTGCGCTGACCGAGCCGGTACATTAGCCGCGTCGTTCTCATTTTAAAGTTTTTTTATTTAATTCGTTTTTTTCACTGATTATAATACCACATAAAACCTAGCAACAACGTCAAACTTTGTTAATACATTTTTTTTCCAAAACATTAATCATGTAATATCCGTAACCGAATCTATCGGAAACAATCGGATAATCCGAAATAATTTCATATCCATAGCCGTAACCGAAACCGGTAAAATATTATTCATATATCCGTATCCATATCTGGATCCGAAATTTCATATCCATAACGTCCCTAGTATACAGTGTAAAATATTAAAACTAATAATGTTTAGTTGTGGTATTGTACGCGCCGGCCGGCCACCCGGTTACGTCAACCACCGCAGCAGTTAAGTAGCAGTGGCTGCTGTATCCGTGTAAACGTGCCTCTGGGACTGCGGTATCGACAGAACGACACACTCGCGTGCCCATCACGTCCCAGCGTGTCATTGTTTAACAAGCTTCTGGTAAATGTCGCGGCGAACAATATTTGAACTGTTGTGTGTGTTGTGTTGATTTCATTACACAAAATAACAATTTAAATAAAAGAAAACTAACTACAGGAAATAACGAACGAAGTTAGAAATAAATTTGTATCAGTTAATAGAGGTTCTTATGCAGCACTAATTATCATTTCACTGTATAATTGTGAAAATGATTTAATATTCAAAGCTTGTTAGGGATGCAGCTCTCATAATGTTGGACCGAGGTAAATAGTTGAGGCCGCGGTCAGTCGTGCGATGGCTGCCCGATACTGGCAAACTATCTTGAATGGCTCTGTGCTAGGGTTGTCTCTAACTTCTCCGTCACTCCGCAATAGCAATGAATAGCGTGGAATGAAACATGAAATAATATATATATATATATAATCATGGTATTGTATCTTAATAAATATATTTCGGAGTCAATCGATGCATTTAAAGAACCACCAAATTAGTAACCGACCCTGTCTCTGAATGATATTTTATAAGGATGTGAAAGTAAGCGGCGAAGAGTCTGTGCGTGTTCTACACACGTTAGCTCTGATGAAAGTAGGCAGTAGTGTTATGTCTCTATTTTTAATCTTCTTCTTTGTACATCGTTGAAAGAAACACCGAACCCCTGTTCGTAACAACCTGTAACGGTATTTCATATACATGGATGAAATTAATATCAAAGTTAGTACTGAATGTACCGTTTCGTTCGGGCTCAAGGTGTTCGATGTTCGATGGAGTCAATAGCCGAAAAACGAGCAGCCAGGTCACCGGATGGTAATTGAAAGAGTAAACTCGTTTGCTTATGTGTGTTATTTATTTAAAATTTCACATACTTATTACTTGGCGTAGTAGGCGAAGTACAGAAAACTCCTATATGCTACAATCAAATTATGTTCGGCGAGTACCAATGACGTAGTATAGAAACATGATTTACTGTTAGAATTTTTTTTATGTTAATAGCCGACATACGAGCAGACGAACCACTTGACGGTAAGTGGTCACCGTCGACCATTGATGTTAGCCAGACCAAAGGTATCACTGATGCGTTGTCGACCGGGAAATGAGAAGGTAAAAAATTAAGTACTGGCCCCCAGCCGGAACACGACGAGTCGTTTGGCGACGATTCAAGCAGGAGGGTGGTAGCTAGCCAGGCAGGCTTCCCGGAGAGATAATAATACCAGTAATAATATAAGTGAATTAATAATAATATTCATAATATAATCTTTTTGCGAAGCCCTACCACCAAGCAGGCTGGCTTCTGTTGCCTCTTACGACGATTGGGGTAGTAGTCTAGGCTGCCCCAATACAGCACAAAATACAACATAGATAGAAAATTGTATTCAATTTTCCCCCTGAAATTTCACGGTGTACGAATATTTCGTAATAAGTTGGTATTAATCAATTTGTCAAATAACTTAAGTGTTTTGAAATAATCTACAGCCAACGAAAAATTTTGGGTAGTTTCACCAGAGCATAATCTAAGACGTCGTGAACTTGGCCCCGTCTTCTAACATCAGGTGTGTCTGACCTAGATTGTTTATTAAATGAATAATCTTCACAGTAATAATACAACGTTCCTCACACAAAGTAACATTGCAACTCAAAAAAATCAAAGCTACGTATGTAGCTACCGATTGAACATTGAACGTAATTGTTTTGATTATTACAACTGCTTTGGTTTATTCAATAAATATTATAGTCTATTAACTACATGTCATATGACAACGTTTGGAGAAATAATCGAATACGATCATAGGATGTGTCTATGCCGTCGTCCTACCGTTGGCGACCATCAGGGAAAACGTAGTTGCCATTACGGACCGAAGTTACGTAAATTTTCCCGGTCAGGCCCATCGACGAACATCGGATTTCGAACAAGGTGGTTATCACCGACCCTTCATGTGTTTTACTGTTACTATTTAATACACAATATTTTTCATATTGAACACTATTTATGTAATCATTCTGCAGGACCATACGTCCGGGAATGGTGAAACTAACAGTCACTTTAAAGACTTACAAAAAAATTGTTGAAAAATTTCGTGATATTATATTCAAATTAAAATCAAAATCATTTGTATATTCTGTAAATATACTAATTATACATGTAATTATTTACTTCTACTACCATTGCGAAAAGGCACTTTAACATTTAGGAGAAGGAACGGCGAAAGAAACTACTCGATATATCGCTAATTCATATAAATATATCTTACATTTACATCTTACATTATTGTAAAAGTTAAAAGATAACACAAGTGTCGATGCCGCAACAGTGTACATAAATAAATATTCAAATATTCCTACTTAATTGTCATCATTACAGCGCATATTTATTTAAATTTGATATACGTTTCTTGTATAAATATTGCAGGAGAGAGCCGACGCGTTTATTACACATTACGCATTGGATGTATTCCTTGGCTGATTTGTGTAATACAGCAGGTTCGGAAAAAGTGCTGTGCACCGTTACATAAGATCAAGGCGCGAACCAAAGGCGATCATCGACACCCACCAACTGACAATTCGGCACAAAAAACAGTTTGCGTCTGCGAGAGTAAATATAATCGTCAGGATCGTACAATGATCTTAGCTCCAGCACAGGAAGGTCAAAAGTATCACCTCTGATCAACTAAAAATATATTTAAACATTGACATTGCACGTTTGACTTTACGGGTATCGTAAACTGTCATTACAAACAGACTGATATACACGAGTAGTCAAACATATTGTCCTATAGCTGGACTCCGGTCCGGTCTTCTCTCACCATAGGAGGGGTTAAGCCATAGTCTGTTTGTTTAGTTTGAACTTTGTTTGGTTTTCACAGTGTTTTACAAGTTTACAATTTTAAGACGTAGCTGATTGCTTTAGATACTGGTGTCTTGTGTGTGGGTCTTGTGTGTTGTGGGGTTGTATGTGGGACCTTAAGCGGAAACCTACGTTTTGCCAGGTCCTTTTACAGGGCCGTCCGAATTTTTCTAACATTAGTGTAGTTTACTTTAATCCTCTGTCTCATATCAAATACTATAATTAAGTCCTCGTAGTGTAAATTGTTATTGTACTGTTATTGGCTGATAAATTATAGCAATAAGAATTGGTCCAGCAGCTCCTGGACGTTTTTTTTCTCCCTTTGGTTACTAAAAAATAGGTATCAGATACTATAAGTTCAAACAGTTATTGTGGAACATATAAATCATAAAAAAAAAACAGATTAAACATTATTTTATTACCCTTGTACGTGTTACGAGTATATATGTTAGTCGCCGATATACCGTATACGATATGAAGTCTCTACGTCAACTTATTATAAAGAGACTTTCATTGGTTTCAATTTCATTGCATTTCATACTGCTGAGATTCTGACATGTTTTGCAGCAACCTTTGCAGCGCTAAATCATTCAAAAAGGCTACCGCTCGCAGATCTGCAAACTTTTTAATTATTGAACTTTTAATGCGATTGCAATGTATGTTCCTGGCCTAGAAATTTATTTAAAATGCTATCTATCAACAATAAATTATTATTGGTAGGCGGATTTCAAAAAAAAATAAATTAAAAAAAAAACTTTTTTATGTTTATTTCAAATGCTATTTATGAACTATAAATTGGTAGGCGGATTTCAAAAAAAAAATAAATAAATAAAAAAAAATATTCGGATCTTGGTTGGTATATCACTCAAAAATATTGTTACGAAGCTTCTCGAAGTCGGCAGGCTTGCGAAGTTTCTATGTAGAAGGGAGGCCGACCGTTACGGTGAGGCAAACAATAGAGG
>PDGT01000127.1:525210-604463 GCA_003671415.1 Megathymus violae
CCCGCTATTGTTATGTCGATTTCCGGGAATTCCTGTTGTTGTTGTTTACTACAACGAAGGGCGTGGAAGGATCTGGAAGCCCGGAAATCGATATAAATAGCGGGCAGGGTTGGCCACAAGGCATTCGGTCTCCGGATACGAAGTGAAGAGTTCTCTCCCTACGAAGCGAATATCTGCGATCTACGAGTGTAACTGTGATTATGAAGTGTGGGTGAAGTAAAATAAAGTCTCTGCGGAACGATTGTGGCATTTTTACGAGCCTATGGATCCTGACACGTAACAATATTCATTCTGGTTTCTTTCTTGTTTCTAAACCAAAATTTAATTTTATTAATGATTGTGATTATAAAATTTGTATTTTAATTTCATTCGTAATTTTGATTCTTCTTTCTCCTGCCCTCTATCCCACATTACGTGGGGTCGGCACAACATGTTTTCTTCTTCCATTCTTCTCTGTCAGACGTCAACTCCAAATTCACACCTTTCTTATTCATATCCTCTTTCACACAGTCGATCCATCTTTTCTTCGGTCTGCCTCTACTCACATATCCATCCACATTCGTAATTTTGATTATAATTTTAATTTTAAATATGTTTCCATTAAATTTTGACTTCCTTTTTATTTAAATTTTAAATTGAAATTTAATTTATAGCTACTTTAATTTGTACATATATTGCATTGTATTCCATTTGTTATGCCATATAAAACCTTATTTGTAATTCTATTCAGTATTTAATTATTCACTTTTAAATTTATTGTATTTATTATTAGAATGTTGACTTTGATTATTCTATAATGCTTTGTTAAGTGACTTTTTTGTTTCTTTAAGTTTTAAATTGTATACAGTTACCGCTTATTTACTTGCATGCAGTCTTCACCTGTAATTATAGTGACACTTATCATACCGTCCTTATGTTCAACAAATATTGTAACAAATTAAAATGTACTTTGGGAGTAAAATTCCAGTACGTTTTAAACAATATAAAACAACATGGTTGAAAAGTCCGTGCGAAACGAATAATTGATCGCCTCACAATAAATACTCGTATGCTTGTAAGTGACGGTTAACCTCGACTTACCTACTACTAGTTGTACTGCGATATTCATGTTCGCTATACGTCTAATATTTATGTACAATTAAAACAAAAACATATAATATATATGGATATAAATATATAGACATAAAGAGGTTAATTGTTTACGATTAACATACCCTGAGACTGGTTACTTACAATGTAAGTTGACATATCATACTTGTGACACATACGTATGTATATTCGTTCATGGAACTTCAATCAACTTTGTTGCATCTGGCCACTGCTGCATCGACATAGTACACGTCGTTATCGATGTACAAGTGACTGGAATGTGGCAATCCGTTGGGGGGACGTACGGGAGGTCATTTGCATTCAAATTACCTCTTCTTATGACTATCCTATCCAAATATCAACCGTTTTACCAATCTGCGGACCGTGTCAAACCGTTTGCGTGGAGGAACATTCCTCATATTCGTGTCTTTTCATTATCAGGAACTCTTAACGTAAAAATTAATAAACTAGTACATTAGTGGCTTAAGAGTCAGTACTTTCTTTCTTCTTGTTTATTGGCCGACGACGCATTAGCAACGCCTTTGGTGTTACTTGAAATGTTTGGAGGTTGACAGTGCATCCGTGGCGTGGAACCCTTTGTTTGTTGGATATTTAATTATGTTCGAAACCAAATAATGTGTCATTAACAAACCAGTTCCAACTGTAATCGGACTTGTGTCAAATACGTTTCGTAAAGTTTTTCAGGATTATGTTCCGATTCCTGTAGACATTAAAAAACTTAGGGAATAGGGAAACTTACAGGAAAATTATAGGTTTCTTGGTAAACAATGGATCGAGAATGGTGAATCTTTCGCCGGAGATAATGAGGTGTGGGGAGTTAACTACACTCGCCATGTATTGCGAAACTCACAATGTACTGTTCGTTAAATACATTATAGGAGACTGGAAATTGGTTAAGCTCGTGGCATTTTAACGAATATTTTTGGTTGTAATGCATTTATTTAATGTTTCGTGACATTGAACTTTTTGATCTAATTTACACCTCAACAAATCAAAATTCCTTTATGTTTCGCTTTACTCTAACTGAACCAATTAATAACATGTTCTGAATTTTTCCATATAACAACTGTAAGTCTGTTTGTCCCCAGACATGGTGGTGTCACCTTTCAACGATGTACAAATTAAGCAGAACGGAGACTTGACTTTCACCAACACGGAGGACAAGACCGCAGACCTGGGCGACTCCCAGATACAGAAACTGTTCGCAGGCTCCACAGTACTACTCACCGGCGGCACCGGCTTCTTGGGGAAGTTGTTGGTGGAGAAACTTTTAAGGTACGTTCTATGTGGAAACCGTGAAACTCTTGGGTCCGCTGGTCCCACTCCGTAACTCACAAGCGGGCAGCTACAGCGCACTGGCTGTGGACGTTGATGAGACCACTGTCCTCGGTTTAGATTATTGAAGAAGTCGGTGATCGAATGCTTGCAACTATCCCACCTGATGGTAAGTGGTAATGAAGTCTACGATGTTGAACGCACTAACTTATGAATAGCCTATTCACTCTCCTCTTGAAGAATCCCACATCGTAAGTAGCCGGGAACTCGACTCGGGCAAGTTATTCCAGTCCTTTGCAGTGCGCATAATGAATGAAGACACAAACCGCGTCGTTAGTGCAGGTGGTACGTTCACTACGTGAGGGTGGATACCTGCCGTACGTCGAATTGTCCGATGAAGGAACGGTGATGGGGGAATTAATTGGAACAATTCTTGTGCACACTCTCCAAAATGTACCCTATAGAAGACCGAGAGACTGGCAACCCTGGGCCTGTGCTAAAGGCTTTGCAGATTGGTTTTAACCAGATCTGGGTCACCAATGAGCCTCTTTGCACGCCTCTCTATCGAGTTCAACGCAGATAGATGACATTTACGGCATGGATGCGCCACCAGCCCAAACGTGGCAACAGTACTCTAGACATGGTCGAACCTGAGCTTTATACAGGGTTAAAACCTGATTCGGGGTGAAGTACCGCCTCCTCTTCGCAAGGACCCCCAGATTCCTTGCAGCCGCTTTAGCCTTAGACTCGATGAACTGACCAAAGTTGAGATTCGACGAAACTTCAACTCCCAACAATTGAAGATGGTCAGTGGATTCCAAGAATACATTTTGAAAAGTAGGAGTCAAGGTGAACGGGCTCCTCTTGGCGCTGAACAGACACGTCTGTGTTTTGGTTGCGTTGAATCTCACAAGATTAGCATCGCCACATTCGGACACTGCCCGAAGTGTGAGACTCATACGTTCCACCATGGCCTCTCTTTCGGACTGTATTTCGTCTCTACTGGCTCGAGGTTTCGGAAGGTATCTATCCACTATTGTGCTGTCATCTGCATACCCATTGATACCGGGCTTGAGCAGATTGAGAGAGAAGAGTGGATGAGAGACACGACGTGTCAACACAGGAGACAACTCGGGTGCACATGGCTTTATTATCATCGTTGGAATTCCATCAGGACCACTGACTTTTTTCACGTTTAGACACCGCAAGGTTTTTAAAACCTCCTTGTTCGTTATGCGGATCTCGGGCATGGAGCATTTCGGGCATTTCGGTAAACAGAGACGCGAACAAGTCCGCCTTCTCTTTAGCCGTATGAGCCAGAGTATCATCTAGTTTTACCAATGGAGGCAGTATGGGTCGACAGAAGTTAGTCTCAACCGCTTTGGCAAGAGACCAAAAAGCTCTACTGCCAGATGGTTGGTCAGAGAGTTTTGCGCCGATATGTTGAATGCGGTTGAGATTCAACTCAAGATAAATACGCCGAATGTTTGCGCTTCTCAGCCTGAGCACATTCGCCGTTAAACCAAGGGCGAGGTTTGCCACTGACGGGGACGTCAGAACAAGGGATGAAGTAATCCATCGCTTGACGTACCACATCGGTTATAGCGTCTGCGCAGCTCGACGGATCCTCAAAAGAAAAGCAGACCTCATCTCATCTCAATCTACTGACCGGTAACGCAATACTCGCCGGACACCGTGGGAATCGAATTCAGGAAGGAAGTATGGCGACACAGATTTAACCAGACAGTGATCAGAAGTACCCAATGGAGATGAAACTTTCACGTCATATCTATCTGGATCGGTCGTCAGCAGAAGGTCCAGGCAATTGGCTGTGTGACCGTCGACCAAGTTTTGGATGTATGAGGTAGAGAAATACATTGGAGATAATCGTCGAGGGTAAATAAGGCAATTTAAATGAAACCTGTCAAGTATGCACTTTATGTCAGAAAAAAGGCTATGAGTATGTGGGACGTAAATATATTTTTTTACATTTTGAAATGGACAGTTTAAGCGATATAAAATAAAATGTACAAGAATTTATCTTAATTCGGAAAATACCGAGTGTACATTTTCAAGAAAATATACGAAATATAATTAATCTCCCACAGTTCACATTAAGCATTTAACAGGTTACTATAAAAGTTAACGTATTTCTGTTAGAAACGAGCGGGTCTGATTTGGACTTGACTAGTTTTTATTGTTAAATAAAATTTATGTCATATCGTTAATTTTTTTCTGTAATTTGCAAAAAATGTACATTATTATTTATTAAAATAACCGGCCACGCGGGTATCGACATCTAAATGACACAATGACACGGGCAGAGCTCCCCGCGGCCGCTCGTTTATTCTATATGTAACGTGACGTGGGCCAGACGCCGGGGTAATTTCCATTTGGGTATTCCCGTCGTAATGCTGATATATTTTTGTTTACATACAGATAAATCGACAGTATACATTAACTTAACCATAAAATTACATGTGATTATCGAACGGAATCTTCTTTTTATTGAATTTGATTTTTTTAGTAAGACCTTATGATATCAGTGACGTCCGATGGTAACTTGCGAATGCACGCCTGTGCAGTTAATGTCAGGGCGATCGCAAATAAACGTTCGGGTAATCCACATGTATTTTTCTTCACAATCCAAGTTAAATTATCAAAAATGAAAAATCAACTTTAACACAAGAATAAGTGATATCTGAAAAAAACTATTAGAATGAACGAATTAATTTATTATGTTGTCTCTCCAAGGACCAACGACCCGACACAATAAGGAGCCGCGCACACTGGAACGTTTCACCCAGTGATGTCTCTATCGTGTTATTGAGCTATAGGAAGAATATAAATTCATAAAAAAAATATGTATGCAGTGGGATTAATTTTATTCTCATGAAAATTATTTTTTTATGTCATGAAAAAAAAAGTTATTTTTGAAGTTACGTGACAAAAACAGCGCGTAACATAAAATATCCAAAATTTCCAAAACATATAAGTAGTATTAAAACGAGTTTTCGTTGAAAATATTTTTTAATGTCTATCACCTCAATTCCTTTAAGATTAGTACATAAAATAAATGCTCACCATGCTTTTATATCCTAGATTTATTTTGTCTTCCCCAGTACCAAGACGAAGGACATTATCCACTCCGATCGGAGTTACGTTTTTGCCATTTGACATTAGGTTGGAAATTATATCGACTAACGAGTCCGACAGGCTATCGTAAATAAATATTTATGCTAATCGAATTGAGTAAGTAGTTACCGGTTTTTTATTTAGTAATAAACCTTTGTTGAAACTTAAATAATTTCATTGAATCAGGCTACGCGGGTAATCAATATTCCAAATTCAAACTGATAATAAAATTGTAACATCACTTATTAGACCTTTGATTGATTTTTGAAAAATGTATGCACCGCCATCTGATGACGGATAGATTTTAATGTACTTCGGAGCCAATTAAAATTTTTTTATTTCGGGAAATGCATGCAAATTATCGAGGGTAGAGCATTAGAGGTTCATTCATTGTTATTGACCTAATTATCCTTTTCTTCGGCAAAGGAAAACATCATTAGGAATCCTGCCAATCTAAAAAGATCCCTCGTTCTGAAAGGCGTTTGTCTGTCTAACCGCACTAGATAATCAGTAGCTAAATTATATGCAGTGATGTTGATAATACTGTCATGTTACGGAGCCTATTATAGCTCCTCAGCGCTGATGCTACACAGATATTATTCGTACTTGTTAAGGTAACATACGACGTGGTTTACACCGGACGTAATGTTCTAAGTATGTTTGTTATTGAAATTCTTAAACAGCATTACGAGGATATTTTCCACGATAAAATGAGTCATGAAAAATAACGAAGGTCACCTTAAAAACGCAGGTGGTGTAAACGCCGCCCACGGTGCAACAGTACTGCCGAAATTACGATACTGAAATGTCTAGATGCCGGCTCAAATGACGATATGTTTACTGTGTCGGCTTTTCCGCCGATATCAAATGCCGCGGACCACTATACGCTTTAACGAGAGGTAGTGAGCTGTGAGGCGTCGTTGGTTACTTATACCTGATGTAGGTGACGCCATCTTGCGTTGTCCCGAAAGTTAAACTTTCTTCGTTGCCGTATTGGGGACGTCTAGTCGATTATCATGAAATGCCAAGCAGCGCCGCGGTTGCTGCTTAGTGTTGTTGAAATTGTTGTGTCTCTTTATGTGGCTCTCAAGTTTATTCAAATATAAATAATCTTATTAATATGCTATAATGCAGAATGGTAGTGACATCCCACAGCCAAAATCAATGAATATATGAATTGCACAGAAATTTTGTTATACGAGTATGTACAATGTAGGTTTTTTATGCGCTCACTCCTGTAGCGCGATCGGTGACTTTGTTTACATTTGACACGTGTGACAATTCACGCGATAATTGATCGATCATTATCAATTTGAATCTCAATATGGCAACAACCAGGTACCATATTGTGGATTTGTGACTAAGAAAATCAATAATTTGAATAAAAATAAATACATTTCATTCGAATGAATCGTCAACAAGTTTCCCTAACTTTCTGAAACCGTCTTTGACGGTTGTATCGTATATGGTGAGCTCGGCTTTGGTTTCAAACTACCGAATGACTCAATGATTATTGTTATGTCATATACTAACTACTTAGGTATATTTAATTATTACTTTATAGCCTCCACTCTCTTGATTAACTGACTAGATTGCGAAATTTACCTACTCACCCCGAATCAGTGACCACTCGCTGCCACTGGCTCGCCAGGAAGGGTCACTGCCGACTGGGCTACGGGGCCATCAAATAAAAATTAAAAGCAGTCGATAACAACATGTCTCGACTATTATCGATAAATAAATATTAAATAACGAACAAACCTACGAGTACACACCTGAGCGTTGTGTACAATATCAGCAAAGTTGTGTGTCTGCCAAATTGCCCTTGACGACTTGAGCTCTATTTTTTATATACGTATCCGTATAAAGAGAAAACTTTATAATACAGACGGTACTAACCTGCGATATCTAGGCTAAATGATATCCTAAACGGTAACTAAAGCTACTTCGGAAGAACATCGAACTAAACAGTGACATTAATTAGCACAACATCTATGAAAATGTACCTACCTTGTTGTTATATTATACACTTATAGATAGAAGACATTGATATATCTAGAAGTTTTCAGTGCATATAAATACTTAGTTTGGCCATAAATACTGTTACGATTAAAAATAAACGAAATATTACTTTTGGATTTGGAATCTCTCATTTTTATACGATTATTCATTGTGTTTTCTTATTTTTGCGCCAATATATTGTAAAATATATTGTGATATTAAAATGGAGCGGGGTGATAAAGAGTGCGTGCTGCTATTGATAACTGGCCTCAACGTTTAAGGGACTGTATTGCAGCCAATGGAGACCACTTCGAATAAGCTTTATATATTTTTAATGGTTTTATATTAATGTATTAAACTAACACACTGTAATAGTAATAAATGTTAGGTACAATAAAAAAAATGTTGTTTTTCTTTGTAACAATATTTATGGCAAGATTAAGTATATTACATATAATCATGCTGTGGTTTATCAATAGGCATCATCAGTAATTAGATCTCTTAAAATCGGAATCCCCATTACACCGCTTCTGTACTCTCCTCCTCGTTAAACGCCGCAGTAGAAACTAACAGACACCAGGGCCAGATACCACTTATCCTGTTTCCAAAACGAAGTTGACTAACGTTAATAGAAGTGGTTGTAAAATTATAAGTATTTAAGTCATTACCACACTTGGCGGGCCTCACTTTAAACATAGGCCGTATTTTGCAATGCTGTTATGCATATGACCTTACCCTTGTACCGACTCGCAGCTCGCAGGTAACGTACTGTTCTTGTGATTCGTGAGTACCTACCAGTATCACGTCGTTTTGCTCGTATACCAATACTGTATTATTGTTATTTTCTTACTTTATTTATAGGATTTAAGGTGAAAAATTATTTGATATTCTTCTTTGTTTACGCTATGTTGTGCTGAACGTTGCATGAATTAATATTTTTCTTTAATTCTTTCTTTTTATTAATAATTCAGAATTTTGTTAATCCTTTATCAATATAGTTTTTTTATAGTCTTTTAGTGCAGTCATATTAAGACGAAATTTAGAATGGGCGGACAAAGTCGCTCTCCAGGCCTGGAGGGAGAGATCTCCCTTTGCTAAACTTGTATACTATGTCAATACATACAACAGATATATCCATGAAACTACCAGTTCAGTTACTGTTAGTAAAAAGTTTTAACGTTAGGGATAGATTTTTTGAAAATTACTCGTATAAACAAAAAAATTAAGAATAAATTGTTAAGTTGCAGCGCGGGTCGCATTTCACACGTGAAGTTATCAGAAATGATCTGTGTGACGGAACAGAAAAAACATACTTTATGCATAAAAATCTTAGATCGCACTATTCGAATACTCGAATACCAATCGATTCGTAGCGTAGCAAAAATATATACACGACGATATATTTTCCATGTCATGTTTCAAGTTTACTATGACGGCACCCGCGCCACCCGCATGACCGGCCACGGCCGGGATAAACTAACAAAACTAAATACAAATTACTCACTCAAGTAGCCTAGTTGATTGCATTACAAACATTGACACCGTACTGTAAATAATACTTCACACAAAATAAGTATACGTTCAACCATTACGTTTCGTATAAACCAAAACGATTAGGGGGTAATTGTTCGTTCTGATGTCATCGTCACTAAGCGACGAGTGAGCCGAAAATGAGCGTAATGTGTATTTAATGCAGTGTTGGATCCAGCAGTCAAAGATGTGAATCATATCTTTGTCTCGGCAGTGACCACATTCCATACACAGATGGTCAGCTCGCGGCACTAAACTACATAGTAGCCTACCTAATCAGGTACTGGAGCGGTCCGCGGTGCCACAGACAGGCTCTATGGCAAGCATTTGCGTCAATTTGTAAAACAATCCAAATATAATCACGAGTAATATCAGCATATTCTTGCGCAACCTACCTATGGCGATGTAATATAATGTTGTAGTACGGGAGGCGGTTGTGAATTATGCAACTGGTTAATCATCAACCGATATCTACAATTTTTTCGAGCATGCAAATGAGGGATACGATTTTGATTTTAGCTAATCAAATAATTTATGTGCTTAATAAGACAATTTAATTAATTGCCAATATTGTGATTGCTTTAGCAAATGTATATACAAAGTCTTAGTTTCGTTGCAGTCTATAATTGATCCATGGGACCTCATTCGACCACCCTGACCTAGAACGGGCCGGCAACCTTTCGGTTTTCTCGCGTTTTCCTTTACGTTTCCTGACGTAAATGATAATAAAACCCAAACACTTATATGATTAATTTTATTGTGACCATAAGCATAATAAGTTTTCTAAAATGGGTGCCGATGATCATCGTTAGATAGAATTATATAGTCTTTAAATTAAATTGAAGTTAAATAGTAAAAGGACACTTGAAATTTTTACATTTTATAAATGAAAAAGAATTCTGATTCAATTTATGTACGTTCTCGTAATCTCATCATTTCACCTAACTCGTCATCATTACATAGGACTCTCCCTCTTAACTTGGAGCAATCGACCATGTATTTGTGGACCATCTAATGATCTTACACGGCTGATAGCTACGTGCGCCTGTCCAGCAGCAAAGAGACTTGATCCCATGTAAATAACTGCATGATCTATAATATAATATATTCAAATTCAAAATTCAAATGCAAAATCATTTAATCATATAGGTATTCAGTAAATACACTTATGAGCGTTATTTTTTGGTTCTACCACTCAGCTAACGGAGCTAGCCGGGTGAGAAATACGTCAATACAGTGCCAGCCAACGCCTGTACTATATTATGAGTAAATTTGTAAATACTAGTTCATGCCTTGTTCATGCGAATTACAAACGACTACGTAATGAACGTACCGTCGCACGTGGTTGACTGATTAGTCTAGGAGCTTGCGTATTATATGTATTAAGCACTGTATGTCATTATGCGGCCAGCGTGATGGATACGGACAAAAAATCATTACTGAAACGTTCATAATACAACGGCTAGTGGCTAATTTTCATCAGGTCTCGTTTATTGGAGGCTACTTTAAATTATCAGTCTTATGATATGAGTAATCTTAAAATTTCAGACGCTAAGGCCGGCCATTAATTCTTCGACCGCAAAGTACTACGTATTACATTGCGTATTACAGTCCAGGCGTGCGGGTTGTGCGGAGACTCCGATGCTGGTAGGAGGTTGACAAGTCAGCGGTCGTCAATGGCCTTTAACGTCGCCGTGAACTGACCATATATGATAGGTAATAACGGAATATTTCTGGCTATACACTCTCGTACATGACATTGATATTCGTGGGCCAAAACCTGTCCGCCGTGAACTCGTGAATTTTGAATGAAGTGCTCTACAGCAGGGTAGCCAAGTGAGTTTTATTGAAACACTTTTACCGACGTCAAAAAGAAATTCACTTCTTCTATGTCATGTTACGTCAAATCAATCAATCAATGACTGCGACGTCTGGAAATAATTAATGCATGCCGCATAGTGGCCTGCTCAGTTTAACAAACTTACTTAGGTTGTTATATTAAGTTTGGTTTAAAAGAAGTACGGGGGCGTTTCTTTTGTCGTTTTTTCTCCTCAATGATAAATACCTTTTGGAACTTAAAGTCGAAGCAAAACACTATTAATATGTTTACAAATCACACAAATGATTTCCAATTTAAACAAACTGGTCGGTTCAATTCAAATAAACATGTATAAAGTGTATAATTTATGGCCTCTAATACAACACTATCTAGTGTGGATCTGAATTCGTTTCACAGTTTGTTATTAAAATGAATTTAAAATGAAATAGGTTTACAACATTGGTAAATACCCACTTCATTACAACTATGAGAAAGGACTACTTTCGATGTATGTATATAGTAAATGTGTTTGCGTCGATCTGCGTCAGCGCTGTTGGACATAAAGCTTTAGCCGCGAGTTTAATAGCTATTCGAAGAAATCGAATCGACAATTCATTAAGTTGTAACGATTAAAAGTCCAGCTGCCACTTCACTGATCGGGCGTCTTGTTTCTTGCGACTTATAACTTTTCGAAACGATATATTTGTCTTTAGTTCGTGACTAGTCGGTACTAATCTATTAAACTTTGTTGTTTCCGAAGGGTTCAATCCATCGTTCTGTTGCGTCCATTCTAAACTTGATTGTATGATTTACGTGATTTCATTCTACTTCCAACTGTAGTCCAAACCGATAAATCTTCGTATTATTTTATTTAATACTAGCAAACTGCCCTCCCTTCGCTTCGGAAAAATTATCTTAAAATTAGAAAAAGTGCCTGCATTGTTTTAGGGCTGGGTTTTTCTCGTTCTGTTAATTAGAAATACATGTATTAATTTGTAACTTTTTTATTGATGGACGCATTTAAATGAAACGAACTTTAAATATTAAGTGACGCTTACTGCAACACATTAGTGAAAACCGTAAGGAGATCGAACAGAAAAAAATTCTAACAACTATTGTTTTGGGTTCTATTGCGTTAATAAAAGCCCTAATAGTAGTTATTCTCAATATCCTTAATGTAATAATTATCGATAGTAGCTCGCGGTGGTGTAATTTATAACGATGACCTAAAATAAAGTAATGCAGCTAATTACAATAGAATTATTTTATCCATCCCTCTCGTTTGTCGTGTGCCGTGTAATACTCACTTTCCTTTTAGTTGCCGCCTACATACATGATTACATCTAATTGTTATTCTATTTGTATATTAAAAGTTCATTCGCGGACTAATGTACACACAACAGTGTGCTAAGTAACCAATGTTAAAACGGTTGGTGTGAACATTACTTATGGTTTTGTTATTTTATCACCGGTATACAAGTCGTAATAATGCATGCACATCTAATTTTGAACATTATGCGCGTATTAAAAATTAGTTATCATTCGCTTCGGTGTTTCATACCGGGAGATCTGTAAAATTTTCAAGGTGTATGAAGCCTTTCCCTAGCACTTGGTCAGGATGATGGTCTAGTCTTTGATCCTCAGGTTGCGAGACGAGTCCCGAGCCGAGCATCGGATCGGGATAATAGCGGGTTTTGGTGTCATCATTATATAGAATTATTTGAAATGTTACAGTATAATTGGCTTTCGTTATAAACTATAGAGCGGTGTTATATTTGGATGTCGATAAGTAATTTATTATATTATTATTATGAACTCCAAACTCAAATTTAACATAGCAACTTGGTATCTACCTCTCTCTGTTGCTGGCGGTAATCAGATTACTGTTTCTTAGCTTCTTGTGAGGGAATAAAATAGACATGTTTCTATGCTCCATATCCTTCCCCCGTATATGTATACTATATGTATATATATCGTATATGTATATACCGTAGACTTATAATAGTTAACATTGGTGCCAGTACGTAAGCGATGATACCCGCTGACCATGACCGAATCCGTCAATCGCTTCGGATATCACCGAGCGAGACACTCGGTCCCCGGCTTAATTTCTTCGTCGCGGCTGATTAAGAACCCACCCGCGTACCACCGTCAACCTTGGTTACCCAAACGTTGCGTACAGCCACACATTTCTATGATAAATAGTCTATTCAACTACCAACATCAATTTATGTTTAATTGATGGATTTTGATATAATTACTATGTAGATGAATACGCAGATTTTTTTTTTCAAATTTTAACAAATCGGAGTTATTGACAATCAAAAATGTGATAAATTTAAGAAAATCTTACTCGTGCTTTACTGTTTTGATTATGTTAAATAATATAATAAAGATTTAAAATTATCAATAAAAAAAGAAAATGTCTCTCTACCCTTCATCTCGAAAGTCCATTTTGACGTAACAATTTAATATTCATCTATCTATTTATCCGTGTTGTTGGCGGTAATCATGATGAACCTATTTTACTCTGTCTGTCTGAGAATGAGATATACATACAATATGAATTACTATTTCAACTATTATATTCCCATGTTTCATCTTCTTCCTTCATATATCTATATTCTATAATGAAGTAAATTTGGGAGTTCTGTGACACACTGCCAACTATTTTAATAAATTTGACTAGCTCAATCAATTTATCATTTTTAAAGACCGAAAAAAATTCAAGAAAAACATTTTTTTAATTCCAAAATTTATTCGCTCAAAATTTATTCACTCACACATTTGCCTATGACTCTGCGAGTGAAATTTTTTAGCGCAAGAAAATTATAATGTTAATAATATTCGTTATTAACATTTCCAACGTGTAACCAAAAGACGGAGTCGCACAGAGCGGTCCCAACTATTTTATGTAAAGAAAAAAGTCATTTATATTTTATTTACAAGGCAGCATTACAGGTGTATTATTTAGTACCAATAAACATGCGTAGGTTCTAAACCGCCGTTTTTCGGTGTTTAACATTTAGACGCGTGTAAAATTGTACTAAATAATTTTAAACTTGAGTAACTTTAACCTTCATATAAAACAAATCTAAAATTTAAAATTTTGAATGCCAATGTTGTTTCGTCATCAGGCCAATGTTTAAAATACACGGACATTTTAATAATAACGAGTAAGTAGCAGAAGAATACATATAGTGGACACATGTTACACACGAGAATGTTAATAAGCAGCAAACGAACAAATGGACGGGATAGGTTATACCAAAGATGCTCATACAGAAGGGCAGGCTAGTCGAAAGACGAAGTCGTCTGATGGTAAGTGGTCTCCTCACCTATAGGCATAGGTAATACAGAGAAGTCACTGTTGCTCACCGGTCCTGCAGGAGATCTTTTTATGCATGTTTTTGAAGGACTTGATATCATAGTGCTCTGGAAATACCTCAGAAGGAATCTCGTTTCAAAATTTGCATGTGCGTGGCAAGAAAGATAGTGAAAATCTAACTGTGAAGGATTCAAATCCAGTCGATATGGATGTAATTTCATTGTTCGATGAGTGGTGCAATGGTAGAAGGGACTAGGGAACAAAGTCGAATAGTTCCTCGAAGTGCTTATCGTTGTAATACTGACAGAACAGACAAATCCTCTCCTGAGGCTTCAGGGTTCCAGCCCGTTGGAGGCTCGTGGGTCGTTAAGGATTCTGTCTGCGCGTTTTCCTACGACGTGAAATGGATGCAGCTGGTATTTTGGTACCCCCAAAGATCAGAGCAGTAATTCATGTGAGACCTGACTTGTACTTTGTAAAGCATTAGCGGGTGACTTGCAGTGAAGTACCCTTTTGCCCTGTACAGGACGCCAAACTTTTTATAAGCTAGCTTTTACTTTCAGATAACGCCGGCAATTTATTCGAGATGTCAATGCCAGAATCTCGATACTTTTGCTTTTTGGATTTGAGGCCATTTATTTGTCCGTAGACCAGCAGGGTCTTCAAACCAAACCAAACTATTTGAGGACGTTCATAAATGTATTACTAGTATCTATCTCATTCTCAGGGACCCCAGTCTCGTTTCCTCTAAATTACAGAATTCCACAATTTAATGTCGTTTTCTGGTGGGAATTTTGGTCGCAGGGTTAAATGATATGACAATATTTATGGAGAACTTTGACGAATAGTGGCAACATTTATCGAACGCTTCTTTGCTTTAGAAGGTACGTCAAGTCATCACTTCATCGATACCGACTTGTGGTATTCATGAAAGCCAATGATCCCTTCTCAAATCTTCACTGGAACTGTAAGGTGGAGTGCGGTCTAGGCATTCTTAATAACGACGAGGGAACAGTTAAGAAGGCCTTCGGTGGACCGTGTGGCATAGAGTTAACAGTTTCTTTTATAAAAAATATTTAGCTAATTAATAAACCGAATGGGCCTCCGAGCGCAATCCGACCATACCGTGTGTACTGTACTGTGAATACTAACACGTTTACTCTAATACCTGTTCAATTAATAATTAACCATAACACTTTGAAATAAAATTTAAATTCCGTTGCAAGGATTAGCTTATTTGCTCGGCACACATCCTTGTCGATACATTTTGAAGCTAAAACAGACCTTGTGATGTAAAATTTAAAGTCTGTTGTTCATTGTTTTGAACCGATACGTGATGTAGCATCGGCTGGCTAGGTGAGCCGGACAGTGGTGTGTAACAAGAATGTGGCAAAATCTTTATCTATTTAAAAAGTATATTTTATTAATGGTTCGTGTGTGTGTGATCTTTGTGTGTCGACTTTGTTGGTAAATAAACTAAGATCGCTGAGAGAAATACGATGAAATCCTTCCAAATACTCGGCAGCAAACTGGCTCGGAGAATATCTGTATGAATCCGTCTTTTTAACACTTAGACGATGCGTCATTTCAAACAAACATTTTACTTTGAAGACAACCTGCTTTAACTGAGTTTTCTCTAATGTCAACTTTTACATTTTTGTTTCGAGAAAGATACCAATTTATGCTACCTACTAAGTTGTAACGCAAGATGTGTTCAAATTCAATTATATTTCAATTCCGTTTCAATATCTAAAAAAACATGATCCATAATAACATTACTCGTGTTATATTAGTATTTAAGTAATAATTATTTATCTGTGATCCCCCAACACAGAATACACAGTGATTTTTTGATATGTACATAGTACAATGGACAATCTGTGTTATATTATATCATAATTTATTATTATTTTTTGTTATGAAATTAAATCAGAGAGGTCATTTTATAAAATAAAATAAAATAAACACTATTAAATTATCATCCGGCACAAGGTTTTTGTCATATTTTCAGTTGGATATTAAATTATAATTAATGTAACAATTCTAATTAAAAATTATAATAATATGCACACATTTATATTATCATCATAAACTAACTTCTAACCTTATTTTGTCATCTTTACAAATTATAATAAAATATAAGCACAATAATTAAATACAACAAGGTTTATTCATTAATCATTCGTCATCCGTTTATTCGTTGCTATCGTTAATGACCGTCAAATATTTTCTACATTGAATTAGCGTGTTCCAAACATGTCAATTTATTGATTACAAGTTATAAGGTCGTTGTAAGTGCGACGCAATCTATTTAGGATTGAGCAAGTTTTTAATTATTTTTTTAATTTTAATTAAATTTTTAATTACCTGGTCTAAGTATTCTAGGAGAAATGTTGAAAGTGACATCTTTTAAAAGCTGCGGTCAGTTCAATTCCATTTATAACCTATATCCTAGTTACCCGCCGAGAGACCGTTACAGAGCATAGAGTAAGTAAAATAATTTTTGGCAAACCAAGGGTCTGAGGTGCTCTCTATCCATAGTCGAGTTCAAGTCGATCTCCCCAGCTCGTAGTGCGCCCAGCGGAATGACAGTTCACCCCGACTGTACTTGCGTTATGGTAGGGTATTTTTGCGCCTGGCTACCTTTTCTTAAGTCGACCATGAAATGTTTCATACGTTTTGGTCGCGGTCTCGGAGAGTGCCAGAATAATACGGGACCCCGCTTCCTTTTCGTTCGGCAACACTTCGGTAATGCCTTTGTTATTACTGAAGACTACGGGCGACGGTGACCGCTTACCATCAGGTGGCTCGTCTTCTCTTTTGGCGACTAGTTACTTATAAACAATTTTATCTCTTTATAACTAGAGATTAATAGATAAACCTTTAACATGTCTGTGGTGAAGATATAGTTTCACTAGCAAAGTAAAGTATTATACATTATGAGCTAGGTAATTCTATTCACCATTGATATTATTTTATTTGAAGGGCTTAAATTAAAGCCGTTTTGACGTGCCTCCTTAAGCGTATTTGTTGCTGTTCCCCTGGAAACTAACTTCTTTTGTAAACGTCACTACATTTCTGTTCTCTTAAAGTTCAAGTATACCACGTGTGAGGTAGTTCCACTCCAAGCGAATCATTCTCATTCACTTATCATACTTCATGTTTTACAACATAAACTATGTTGTCGTTGTACTTGGTCGTCGTACATGACCTCACGAGAAGTAAATATGACGGTGAAAAGTATGAAGTGTTTGCACACACGTGTTTTCTGTGCCAGCTGTGTGGTTTTCATATTTGTGTGCTAAGAGATGAGTGCGAGGTTAACGAGCTATGTGAAATACTTCGTATATTGGTTATCATTATTGATACAGTCAATTTAAAAATTCTTTCTGTGGCTTCTGAATATATCTTGACTTGTGACACGTGAAGACGCCATTGACTTCGGTCCTGGACTTTATTCGGTTCACCACGTGAAGTCGCTGTAACTCTCTCGGTTTCATCTTTGCATCTACCTTCTGGGTGTTTAACTTGTCGTCCGTTAAGGAAGCAATTGCAATAAGCTTTTCTGAAGAAAGCGTAAGACGCTGTGACTTATTAGAGGGTGTTAAAAAAGAGGGTGGATACTGGATAGCGAGAAAGAACTAACTACAAAAGTAAATAAAAAATCAGGGCGTTAAAAGTTTTTCAAAAGTATACAGTGTAACATTTCATAAGCAAATTATATTTTAAAATAACAATATGATAATAATACGTAATACTAATTAATTTATCAGCTTCGAAAATGATAAATATCCTTATGAGTTTTATATTAACAGCTAGATGATTAAGTTTTCCCCTTAAAGTGCAGAAGCACTCAAGATATTTGGTCACTTGCATTCAATTAGTAACGGGATAAGTTGATCACTTAGGAATGATAAGCTGACCGATTATCGGCGTTTCATTACCTTGATGATTGTTTGGTAAATATTAAAATGTTTCGAAAAGCTAGAAATATGTGACAATATACGCAATGAAATCGGTGTTAGCTCCGTGGCATCGATGTCGGTGTCCTGCACGGGATGTGCCGGAAGGAGAACGGAAATACCGGAGGAGGTCGAATCCTGCGCACATCTCTGATTTTTCACCTCTGAGATAACATCGCTAAGGAACCTTTTTCTTCTTCTACAGCGCTATGTAGAGGACTCCGGGATCTCCAAAGGAACGCAACCGGAGTCTTATCGACAATCGACAATCTTATCGACGGTACGCGGCCGCCACACATACCGTCGTCCTTCCCGGGGTTGCTAGCCGGATGGTTCGAGCTCCCACTCTTTCCGCTTGCAACCCTGTCCCTTTTTAGTGGCCTCTTACGACAGGCAGGGGATACCATAGCTCGTATTCTGGTCCCGAGGTACAAGGATAATCGCGAAGGAACCTACATACCTAAAAATCATCTACAATATCTTCGAACGGGTGTGAAATGACAGAGATCTGAAGTTAGCGGCGAGACGACTGTAGGTCGTGACCGCTACTATTCGTGCCTTTATTCATGTAAATATGGAACCGGTAAACGCAGTGCGTAGTATTTGTTGCTCTGTAAAGTGATAATAAATAACATACACAATTGACACCAGCTTACTATCAGATTATCCAATAAGGATGATATACATATATTAACACGGTATTATTAACTGACCATCAGATTATTTGATAAGGACCATCATTAGTCATTCACGAGATATCAGCTATTTGACAGTTTTAGCGAAGCAGTGTTACTTTGCGGAAATATTTTTCTTTACCGAGTATTAAAATTTGCTTCACGCACATTGCGCAGTTTAATTTCTTAATTTACTTTTACGTAGGTGTATCTGTTTGGGTGTAGTTTTGTATTTGGTTCAAACTTATTTCTCGATTAATTTATTTTCATTTATTGTAATTTCTTTTTTTTACATAGAATAAGTTAATGCATGACAACAATCCCACCTAATGGAAAGTGGTAATGAAGTCTTAAAATGTTGAACGCACTAACTTATAAGAGCCTATTCACTACAACGTAAGTAGCCGGGAACTCCGACGCAGGTAAGTTATTCTAGTCCTTTGCAGTGCGCACAATGAATGACGACGCAAACCGCGCAGTCCGTAGAGGTGGTACGTACGTCGTACGCCGTACGCCGTACGTCGAATTGTTCGATGGAGAAACGGCGAATGGGGGAATTACTTCGAATAATTCCTGCGCACACTCTCCAAAATTTATCGTATAGAAGATCGGCAGGCTGGCAACCCTGCGCCTGTGCTCAAGGCTTTGCAGATTAGTTTCGACTAGATCTGGATCTGGTCGATGAGCCTAAAGTCGACATTTTGAATGAAGCTCAGAATCGAATGACAATATGATAACACGAAGAAAAGAAAAAGCGCTATCGAGGTGTTTAAAATAAATTGTATCATTTTACCGAATCAAGAAGATTTTAAAATAGAAAATAAATATGTTCAAACTTATAAAAACTATTAAATAATTATTTTACTGGTTTCGATTTGGTTTTTGGTCGAGAAACAATATTACAATTAGCATTACATGAAACAGTACAAACATATTTTTCACCATACAAAAATGTTTAAGTATCACAATTTACCTAAGGTCCATTACCTTAAGGGGCGCGTGCAGGTAAATCCTTGGGTTGAACCTACATAAATAATTCGTCTACTTGCCCACTGGCCGTCGACCTGTGACTAGTCAGTGTACGGCGGGAGAGTGCACGGCTTTAGAATTCAAATAGTGTTGCGAAGACATACGAGGCTGTTTGTTAGGCTAAGTGGATTTCCAGTTTAAATACATTATGCGGTTCATTTTTTCCTGTATAAATGAATGTAATTTTAAAACTGACTTTTGCAGCAATATTTAATAAGAGTGGCAACAATTAATTATGTATTGAAATTTATTTTACATAAATAAAGTAACGTCAGAGTTGAATCACTTTTAAGGTAGTGGAGATGGACTAATGATCTCAGAAACGTTAAATTGAAAGCTTCAAATTTTTCAGAGTGTGAAAATTCACTTGACCATTACACATAAATTATGTGTTTACACACAGGAGAACATGTATTCGCATGTCTTATATGTACGTATGTAAAGAGTTTTAAGTTCAGGCAGTTCGGGCAGCGACTATCTCCCTATTAATAATTTCCATATATAATTATAAATATTTGACAATAAGAAGCAAAAAATTATGCGCGTAATATTTAATTACAAAATACTTAAATTATGACCTTAATTTCAATTGATTTCTTACATCTTATAGGTCATTAGAACAGTTATTTGTTAACGGAAGCTATTCAAATTATACTCATTTAATTATAATAATTATGATTTAAATCACATCTGGTAGGTATACGTGGTTTATGCAAATGAAATAAGGCAGGTGACTTAATTTTCTAACGACGTACTCTTTGCGTCTCATGAATATTCTTGTTGAAATTTTATTACTATGTTATATATTTAAAAATATACAAAATTATTTCAAACTAAATTTTTGGAATGCTTAAAGTTCCATCTGTATTCGTTATAAATAATATTTATGAATCTGTTCGCTAGTTTTTTGTAGGTATGAGAGGCCTATTGTGATTCGTCATTGTTTATGCCATGTAATTTTTAACAAACACGAAGTAGATGTTATGTTATGATAAATGATCTGAAATGCATCACAAAACCTACGCCTGACGTTCACAAACAGCACTGGCACCAGAAACAATTGCTATTATTTTTTAACAGGCAATTAACAAACTATGTTTGTCCCATTTTATTCTTCTACGGATAACTTTTCTAATTCTGCTTATTGATATTAATATAATTTTTACTATAATAACATTTTTACAATATTAAATAGACATATAAAATAAATATACGAATTTAAAAAATAAGTTAACACACCAATAATCACACAATAATAATAATTCGAGGCCTGGGAGGCATCACAGAATGCTATAGGTGTTTTTTGCGATCTGTCCAAAGAATTTGATTGTGTTGAGCACGAATCGTTACTTCTTAAGCTTAGTCACTATGGCGTCAAGTACAATGCTCTCAATTTGATTGCGTCCTATTTGAAGGGTAGGGTTCAATGTGTTAGTGTAAATGATACCAAATCATCGGGATCGTCTATTGTAATGGGTGTTCCATAGGGCTCTATTCTAAGTCCGTTCCTTTTTCTGGTTTATATTAACGATTTGCCGTATTTTATTAGCAAACATGCGGTCATTGTACTCTTTGCTGATGACACATCTTTAATATTTAAGACTGAAGGAAATAAATTAAATTTTGACGATGTAAACGGTGCTTTGTCCCATGTATCGCTTTGGTTTACAATAAACAATTTAGTTCTAAATGCTAATAAAACGAACTGTATAAAGTTTGCACTACCAAATGTGCAGAAGGTAGGCAAAATCCTTAAATTAAATAACGAATCACTGCCTATGGAAAAATCCACAGTTTTTTTAGGTATCACCTTAGATAGTAAGCTTCAGTGGGCGCGCATATATCGGAAAGTAAACTTAGTAGGTCTGTCTACGCTATTTGGAAGATAAGACTAATTACTGATGTAGAGACAGCTAGACTTGTTCATTTTGCCTATTTTCATAGTCTTATGTCTTACGGTATCCTAATGTGGGGTAAATCAGCGGACATTGATTCAATATTTATATTACGGAAAAGAGCAATCAGAGCTATATACAGATTAAAGTCGCGTGAGTCATTAAGAGAAAAATTTAAAGAAATAGGTGTACTCACCGTACTACACCACCGTATTCCCCTTAAACTTAAGGGGAAGATCTACAAGACCATGGTCAGACCTGCTGTCTTGTACGGATCAGAATGTTGGGCCACAAAAGGGATGTATGAAAGACAACTGCATGCAGCTGAGATGAGAATGTTAAGAGGGATGTGTGGTATAACACGAATAGATAGAATAAGGAATGAATACATAAGAGGAAGTATGAAAGTTGCACCGGTAACCGAAAAGCTACGCGGAAACCGGCTATCATGGTATGGTCATGTTATGCGGAGGAATGAAGAGCATGTTGTACTTAACGTATTAAGTATGAACGTAGATGGCTATAGAGGTAGAGGAAGGCCAAAGAAGCGATGGATGGATTGTGTGAAGGATGATATGGCTAGAATGGAAGTTACTAGTGAGATGACGGCTGATAGAGAAGTATGGAAGAAAAATACATGCTGCGCCGACCACAAATAAAATTGGGATAAGGGCAGGAGGATGATGAGGTATACTCACCGTAGCCAGTCAGTATATATATGTATAGTAATTTAGTATTTATTAAAAAAAATTAAATACGTATAAGCAGAAAAGTGATACAGACAATCATCAAACAAGAAATAGGCATAATGTGGTTACATCTGCATTTCGTCTTCAAAAAGTTCAGCGTTCCTTTATGGGGCTTGGAGTTCGTTTTTACAATAAGATTCCTAAGTCGTTACGTGACTTGCCCATTGAAACTTTTAAGCGTCGCATTAAAACACAACTTATAGGCAAAGGATATTATAGTACAGATGAGTACATGAATGACAAGGATACCTGGACAAAATTAGTGTTGAAACCAGTTCCACACAGTTTTAAAATTTTGTAATTACCATATGTTGTTTAAAAGATGTGCTGAGGTGTTTCTTTCGCCGTTTCTTCTCTTCATTGTTAAAACACCTTTTCGAAACGGTGGTAGAAGCAAAAAATGACGTTCATAAGTGTATTTACTCAATACCTATATGATTAAATGATTTTGAATTTGAATTTGAATTTAACACATAAATAAAGTACATGAGACAAGTACACAGTACACCTGATGTTTAGCAGCTATTGCTGCCCGTCAACACATGTAAACAGCGTCAGCCAAAACTACAGAGGTATGTATAGTAGCTTTGTTTTATGATTGGTAAGATTCACATTTAAATTTATTCTGTCTGTGTCTGAAAAAGTCGAAATTAATATTTTAAATCATCCGTATTTGCGGATTTTATCTAAGAAAATCTCTGAGCTTTATTAATGTATATGTGTATCTATATATATTATGTATAATGAATATATATATATTCACGCCTACCACATTTTTTCACCAACGCCCACCGGTTGACTGGTAGAGAATGCCTTAAGGCATTAAGTCCGCCCATTATAACCCTTTGTAAAAACTTTTAAAATAACGATGACATATGTTTTACTATCTGCATTAAATTAAATAAATTTAAAATGGTAAAAAAAAACAGTAAAATTTCCAATATCGGTATTTAGGGTACCAAGATTTGAAAAAAAACCCTAAAAAATTAATAACTTCAAAACTATAAGGCCTAGGCCAACAAAATTTTGTGTTTGAAATAGACAGAGATCCCCTCTATCACCCATATCCCGTTGGTCCACTACTTACGGGACACCCTGTATGATATATAAATAGGACACTGTATACTGTATATTGCAAACAAGACTGTTATGAGGATGATCACTGTTGTTTAGTCGGGGTCTAGACGGGTTTAGACGGGTTGTGTATTTGTATGTATGTAAGCTTAGATTTAGTCAAATCGCGCAACTGAACGACTCGACCACTTGACTATCGCTCTATACGATCTGTTCGAAGCTATCTCGTAATACGCCTTTCGCATTTTGAGTAATGTTTTCAATAAATGTTTGAATTTATCTAAGCATTTAGCCAATTGGTAGTTAAACCTGTTTCTTATCGAATTTTGATATTTGTTTTGAGGCGTAAGTAATGTCGTGTTTTATGTCTCCTAACAAATTTAAAGTAAATCCAACGTAAGGAGTATCCGGTTTGATTAAAATAATGTGTTGATGGAGATGGCGTTTATGTCGACGGCATCGGGTCGATAACTCGGTCCTTGTAGGTCCGAACAGTTGTCTCCCGAGTCACTGCTGTACGCCAGTCATTTTAAGTAAGTGTCATAAGTGTGCCAATACAAGAGAGTATAGCTAAGACGGTGTTCCTTTTTAGCACAGAAAAGAGTAAATAGGATATTAAAATATAACAATCGAATCTTCAGTATTCGATATAAAACAAAATTCAGTTGCAAAAAATGAAAAATTAAAACAGGTTGTAAATTTTATTTATTTATTTTATTTATTTATTTATTTGATTTAATTAGTACGGATCAACCAATTACACTAATTAAAAAAAGTAAAGTGCTGATAAAGGATGTTTTGGATGTAAATATTTAAAAACGATAATTTTTTTTTCATTAAATTCCGCCTATATTCGCTACCTGTTCGCTAGTTATCGGTAAGTATAAGAGGCCTTGTATAGAGGTATATTGTGATTCGTCATTGTTAATCTAATGTAATTTTTTAACAAACACTAAGTTGTCATGATATAAATAATAAATGACATAAATAATTAAAAATGCATCAGAAAATTTACGCCTGACGTCTCAAACAGCACTCGCACCATATACAATTGCTATTTTTTCGTATCTGGCGGGACGTTCACTACGTAAGAAAAGAAACACGTCGTATGCCGGGTTGTTCGGTGGAAGGACGGCGATGGGATATTATTTCGTACAATTAATTATATACGTATAGAAAACCGACAGGCTGGCAACCCTGAGCCTGTGCTCAAGGTTTTGCAGATTCGTTTCAACTTTTTGGTCTTCAATTAGCCTCTTTACACGCCCCTCTGTAAACGCACCCACGCATATGAGTATGTTTGTAAATAGACAGAAATACAAAAAATTCGAAATATAACTTTTGACCTCTATATTGGTAACAAAACCTACCTAGGAGTATATACCTGTAAAACCGGACAGGTTTGGCTCCGTTACTTTTATTTTATTACCACAAAAAATACTAGTCTACAGGAAAACAAAATAAACAAAAAACATTTTTATCTTATGTATAATCGTACATCCTTCTGTGAGTGACCGTTTAACTTTTTGAATGACGACAGAATACAGTTTATATTACTTCGTTCGTATTCGTTTTGTTATTAATAAATTGTGAATGTAATTTTTAATTTTGGGATGGCTGACCGGGTTGACAGATCTGATGCACCACAAATGCACGTTGCCTCACTATGTTTTTCTTGGCTGGTGTCGGTGCTGTAGCCGGTAATCGATATCTAATATGTTCATAACCAATAGACTATCACTATAGTTGATACTATCAGGCGTTATTGAATTAGTGTTAATTTACTTTCCAACAATCTGCAAGCACAATGTACGATGGTATATACTTCTATACATGCATGGAACCTCCCTCCCACGAAGGAAAACATGCAATTATTATATGTAGTATTGATGTTATAACCAGCCGTTACCAGCGAGTTGGTTCGAATTGACAATTCACGTGTAGTCATCGGTAGACCAGTATGCTTGTATTAAAGAGGTCTTTCATATCCAGCTTTGGCTGCTTTATTTTTATTATGTCTATGGAAGTAATCAATTAAAGAGTGGGAATTCGCATCACACTGAGATACTGTGTAAGGAATGCGTTCCTATTATTCTACATAGCGAGTCACTTTTATTTTAATGCGATGCATGATTTTTTTATCATTATACATTAAAACTTCGTCATGTATAAGTGTAATTTTTAATAAAACTCGATATATTTGTGATGTTCTCAAGTTTTGATGAATATTAATTATCTATATGAATAATAATGCAGTGATGATGAAAAAATCTGTACCTAGAATACTTACTACATGTACATAATTAACAATGCACTCGGTTCACTGCCGGAACACAAAGAGAGGAACTATAACCACAGTCGGCCACGCTGGCCAAGTTCGAAAGGCCACTCATGACAATCTTGATACAGGTTACCTTACAACGTTATTCATCACCGAATAAGTGATAATAGTCATTTGTAATGCACACTTGGAATTAAAATAACGTTTAAAAATTAATGTAAACGTAAACGTATTATGAATTAATTAACGTTTATTTTTTTTTTCCGTTTTTCGTGTTCCGGCTGGGAGCTTGAGAGCCAGTACATTCTTTCTAACCTTCATCTCATTTCCTGGTCGACAACGCATCAGTGATACCTTTGGTCTTGCTGATGTCCACGGGCGACGGTGACCACTTACCATCAGGTGGCCCGTCTACTAATTTGTCGGCTATTAATATAAAAAAAAAACTAATGCGTACTGGATTCCAAGGAGACCAGCGGTCAAGCTAACAGCCTAGCGCTGCCTCTTCATATGTACTGCATTATCTCGCATCTGACCTCAGGTTATCTCGGTCTTGACGTTTGTTACAAAGTTGTTATTGCTGCAGATCATGCCCAGAGCTGAAGCGGCTATACATGATAGCCAGGCCGAAGAAAAACAAGGAGATACAGAAGAGACTACAGGAACAGTTCGCAGATGTGGTGAATATTGTCGTTAATTATTTAACTGTTTTGCACCAGTTGGAGAATAATGTTATGAAATTATTGTTGTTGAAGCTTTCGCTATTTGATAACAGATGGCGACGTATTAAGAAGTAGTGTGGCACCATTAATAGTTAGTGTTCTGGTTTTATTTTAAAGGCAGTCAAAATGCTGTTATAATCATAATAACGTTAACAATGTATTTCTTGTTCATATAAAACTCATAATTTAAAATATCTCTCATATGGAATTCTAGTTTTTCTCTCGTAAAGACGTGGGTTAAAACCTGGGCAAGTGGGTGTTGGCAAATATCATATAACTATATGAAACTCTTAAATGTGACCTCCTGTGAAGTTTTTTTCGCCGCTGTAAGTGATAAGTGTGACATTCGAATCCAGGTCTTGATGCTGTTGCTATCACTGCTGGTATTATAATAAAATTACCTTGTTCTAGTTATACGACAGATTAAGGAAGGAGCAGCCAAACTTTCTGCAGAAGATATGCATGGTCGAGGGAGACGTCGGACAACTGAATGTAGGCATCAGCGAGGAAGACAGAGACAAGATTATAAATGAAGTAAGTGAATGTACGTTGATTGAGGAAATATTTACAACCTAACTCTTGACAGCTCAACGTACAAAATTGATTAAGTTACATCGGCGGACGAAACCGGTACACGTCATTTCGGGTGAAATGTTATAATGCATTATAAGTGCCTACTGCTTAACGATAAATATTATATATTTTATTTGTATTAATATCGCATACAAAAGGTTCAGCGATCTTTTTTGTGATGGTACATTTTTTGTGGTGTTTTTTATGCATCAATGCCTTTACAATTAAAATCCCAAAGTTGATACGTAATTTACGTACCTATATAAATTTTCATGCGATGCGTTAAAAGACAACTTATAAGTAAAGAATGTCGTATAATCTTTCACTAAAATAACTTTCGTTAATAAATCAGTGACGAGAACTCACTTTATAATTGTTATACGTCGGTTTAGAATATGCGCTGAGGTATTTCTTTCGCCGTTCTATTTCATCAAAGTTAAAGCATATTTTCGAAAGATTAGTAGAAGCAACACCAATAAGTGGGTAGTTGTATTTACGAAATACCTAAAACATTTTGAATTTAAACATAGCGCACAGACTGGTCCTCGCTACTTCTGCAGCCACGACAAAACTGGAATGCAAATTAACTATTTTTTTTCCAAAAAGGATTTTACTTTCGTTTTCAGGTAGAATTTATCTTTCACGGCGCAGCAACGGTCAGGTTCGATGAGGCTATGAAGACCGCAGTTGAAATCAACGTGCGGGGGACGCGGGAAATGCTGCAGCTGGCTCGAGCCTGCACCAAGCTGAGGGCGCATGTCCACGTATCTACAGCTTATAGGTTCGTTTATTCCCTAAACATTTAGATGTTCGAGAAAGCGGAGAGTAAGCGTTTTAAGTGAAACGGGTGTTTCTATGTTTACTGATGTTTTTCTGCTACAGCAACTGTCCCCTGCGAGAGATCGAGGAGAAGTTCTACGATTGCCCCCTGCCCAGCGAGAAACTCATCGACCTGGTGGAGAACATGGACGAGAAGACCCTCAACAGCATAACACCTGGGTAATACTTGTTCCTTTCTGCATACTCGTAGTACCTCTTCGACATATTTATAGTTTTTGAGGCTAAAGCAGTAAACCTAAAGCGGTAAAGCTGTTAAACCTAGTACTGTGAAGATTTAACCAACAAACAGTTATAAAATGAATGTTAATCATAGCGGGTTTTGGAAACAATCAATCAGTTGGTGCTCCATTACTTTGTTTGCAGGTTAATCGGTGATTTTCCAAACACATACGTTTACACGAAAGCGGCGGCGGAGGACATCGTCAGGCATCACGCTAAGGGACTGCCGGTGGCCCTCTTCAGACCCTCTATTGGTGAGGTTTATTTTTCACTTTGTAGTCTTATATCTCTGTAGAGTTAAAGGCCGTCGTGACTAACAAACAGAATCACTCGACATGTAATCAAGTGTAGTTAAACATCTCGCTGGACAACTTCGGATGGAATGAAAGCGTCTGAAACCTGGATCACACCTTCGTACTGTCCTGACCTGTGGTCGTGAACAAGGCCCATTGCCCACAGTGGACTGTTGGGAGTGTGTATTATATACAAGGTTATTATATTTCCTCGATCTGTTACGAATTCTAAGATCGTCGACGGATAATGGAAAAAAAAATACACTGAATAATTCTGTGATATATTTAATTATCACAAAATATTTCATTTTATTTAATCAATTTAAAACTTAGAAATCCGTGATTTATTCAATATATTATAACGTGAATGTAGTCGACCTCAGACCATAGCATAATATATAAGGTAATAAAAATTAAAATTATTACTGTTTAAGATATAATATCTTGTACCACCCACCGTCAGCGCGGCTGATCTTCGGATGATCGGTGTCCTTTCATAATGAGAGTCGAACCATTGACATCGCTGCATGTTCGTTGCAGTGATATCGACGGCCAGGGAGCCGGTGCCGGGCTGGATCGACAACGTGTACGGGCCCACCGGGGTGAGTCTCGTCCTATACTTACTAATGAACACTTCACACACTTGTACGTATTCGATGTCAATTCAAATTCAAATTCAAAATCATTTAATCATATAGGTATTTAGTAAATACACTTATGAACGTCATTTTTTGCTTCTACCATCGTTTCGAAATGACACATCTGAGTGTTTTATGCATGGTTTTACGGAAAACGGTCACGTAGGACTATGATAAATGTGTCAGTGATAAATGTTAATAGGTCACATATTATGTTATATTAATTTTACTTACACTGGTTATAAATATTTAATGAAAAATGACCCATGGGACCAAGACACATAAACCCCCTCATACTATAATTTATCAGAAGGTCTCATACTTAATCCTAAATAAGGAATTTTTATTTCTTTTTAAGCTTTTACAAAATAGCGAGCGACATTTTTTTCACTCTACCCTCGCTGAATTAAATCTACTTTAAATAACGACCTGTCCCATTAGTTTCAAATATATGAAGTACCATCTAATCTGTACTTCCTCTACTACTGATTTACGCTTACTAAGAGTAGAGACAGATAGTAATAAAAAAAAAACTTGGCGACTTGATAATAAAACCTGTCATTACATAAAATAGATAACATACAGATTCGGGCAAGTTAACTGATGTACCCACATGTTATGTAGTTTTACTTTCGATTGCCCGAAATTTACAAGTACGTGGTGCGAACATCGTTTGCAGGTGGTGGTGGGAGCAGCAGTGGGGCTCATCCACACACTGAACTGCTGCCCTAAGGCTGTAGCGGACCTCGTCCCCGGAGACTTGGTTGTGAACGCCTGCATAGCCACCGCTTGGAAGACCGCCAGGGACTATCCCGGGAACGACGAAGACGCCCCACCTCAGGATCAACTGCCTCTAGTGTACAACTTCGTCTCATCTGAACAGCGACCTTTGACCTGGGGTAAGATTGTCGATTTGGCTTCAAACCCGTAGCGACCCACCCGCTCCAGCTCTATTGCTTGAAATACTTAAAGAAAGGATCTTATATGAATAGATCGTGTACTGAAAAGGTTCAAAATGTACTTCGAGAGAAGTAACAAATAAGATAGTGAAAAAGAAATCGAGGTGGTGTCATCTGATATTGAGTGATGTTTCCAGTGTCACATTATAGAACTTTCTATATTGTCTGCGGATCCATTCTCTAAACAAACATTTATTTCCACAGAGAATTTTATGAAGTACAGTGAGGTGTACGGGTTGAAGGTGCCTCCGACGCAGGCCGTGTGGTATTATCTACTGCTCATCACCCCCTCCCACTTCCTCTACACCATGTACTGTTTCTTCCTTCACTGGGTGCCGGCGTACTTCATAGACGGCATCGCGATGCTCATAGGAAAGAAGCCTATGTAAGTAATCTATTTTTATATTGGCATCCAGTCGAGGCCACTGTTTCGATCTGATACTGAGTTTGGACGTTTATTTATGGATTTAACAAAGCAGTGGGTGGCAATACCTTGTAAATTGATTAAGTCTATCGAAGCACATAATTAACTTATTTATTATACCTATACATATAATAAAATTCTAACTGATCGCTTTCTGTGCATGAACGATATATGGGAATAAATATTATTAGGGGCCTTTATTAACGCAATAGAACCCAAAACTCGTTCAAAAATTTCGTTATGTTTTTCACTAATATATTGCAATAAGCGTCACTTCATGCTTAAAATTTGTTTCATTGCAATCCGTCCATAAATAAAAAAGTTATAAATTAATTTAGGTACCATTTCTTAGCGTAAGACGTAGTTTTTCCCAAGCGAAACTTGGGCAGTTTACTAGTATTATATATATTATATAAATTTATTGTTAAATTTTCTGCAATAAATGTTTTTTCTTCACACCCTCTAACCATTTATATTTATTAAATCTAAGGGCAGGTTTAATAACGTCAAATGGTACTTCTGCCGTTGAACTCCGCGTAAGAGTGAAAACGTGAGGTAGCCTCAGTAAGATTGAGCAGTTCGGTAGTTCAGGTCGGTCGGTAGTGACCCTGCGCGCTATTGCCCCGGGTCCGGGCGGGGGCACACCTTTGTGTCACAGATAGATGTAATTGTGTATGCGATGTCGTATTTGTGTAGGTGTGTACGATCCGCAACACACTGAATCCCAGTACGGGGGTGTCGGTGTGTGAACGTATATTTAATTTGCATGCCTCGTTGCAGGCTAAGAAAGGCGTATAAAAAGATAGAGAAGTTTTCCGCCGTAATCGGATACTTCGCGGTGCGTCAATGGAAGTTCCACAACGACAACACCCGCGCGCTGCTCGCGGAGATGTGCGCCGCCGACAGGCGCGTGTTCGACTTCGACATGGCCGCCCTCGACTGGAACGAGTACCTGATGAGGTACGTGCGCGGAATCAGACTATATTTACTGAAGGACCCCGTCGAGACCATCCCACAGAGCGCCCGGAAATATTTGAAGCTCAAAATCTATCATTATTTAGCGTTGACTGTCGTGACTTCTGTGTTGTTGAGAATACTATGGTTCTTCGTGCGGTTGGTCATAGCATAGGGGTTAGGTTATGGTATGGTGTGGAAGTTAGGTGTCGTTAAGTTCATCACACTTGCTAGGTGCATCGCGAGAACATATTTCTTGCGAAATATCGTGATTAACATCATATTAACGATCGGAGAAAATGTGAGTACTTCTGAATCTGCTTTCTTTATCAGTTAATGAAGGAGTTCAATGAAGAAAAGAGATTTAACAAATACATCTCGGATTTGAAACGCTGAAAGTAAAACTAAAATATATTAACTAAAATAACCAAGGCCCTGTGGAGCAGTACTCAAACACTAGCAGCATCCCTGCACTGTATAGCAACGCTAAAAAGTATTTCTGTATTTTTTTTTTTATAAATTTATGCATAATAAGTTATTTATATAGTCGTCTATATATTTGAAATAAATTTTAATTTTATATACGTATCCACTTAATAAATTATCTTTTCCGAGATATATTTTGTAACAATTGTATTCGAGTTTGTATTTTTTTAATAATAGCAATAATTGAATATTCTGATGCGCTGATAATAATTAACGTGCTGGGCAAAGATCCAGTCGGGGTCATTAATGTGATCTATACGGGCAGGGTCGCAATCGATTATACAATAAGGTAAACTCGTCTTCAAAAATTGTATTTATAATACGTACAATACATATTAAAAGTTACAAATGTCGGCTACAGTTAAAGTAAAGTAATTCGACGTAGTGACAGTAAGAGTTAAACGTTTTATGCCAAACTTTTCCCTTCCGGGTAGTAATATGTTCTATCTGTACACAAAGAAATTTTACTTCGTTGAAATTAAGAACTTCATTACTTTTCATTAATATTTTGTTAAAATTCATGCATGTTTTCATTTGGACAGCACACCAACGGACCCCAGTAATAATTATTTAGGTTTTAAAGTAGTAATATTCCACGAAGGTAACATTGTTTATGTAGGATCTTTTAAATAGATCTAAAATCGCTTTGGCGCGATGTACGTGAAGAACTGTAGGACTTTTTAGGTTACTTATATACGTTTTAAGATGCGTTTCATACTATGGGAATAAATGCAATAGCTGCTCAAATGCTCGGTGTGCCTTCCACGCACAATATAAATATTACGCGTGACACTTACAGATAAGTTAATTAATTTAAGTCGAATGGAATTAAAGAAAAGATGCATAGTTCAACTCTTTTGTCGTCTGTTTATACCTACGTGTTGTGACTACATTCACCATTTTGCCATATTTTAGATTAGTTACATCATTATATATAGCATAGATACACAGGCTATAAGCGTAATGATACGGGTGGCTTCGTTAGTAAACACCCTCCGGGAAACTGTCGATCGGTCCAGAACTGATTCTTAAGAAATACTATCTTCCTACCCATATTTAATTATAGGTAAAAAAATATGTCTAAACCGACAGACGGGAAACCACACAGACTGGTGAACCTAATCGAGCATGCAATTTAAAATTTAATTGATATTTTTAGTATGCCACCACCAGGTGACGTGTAACGACCGTTGTCACCCGCTGTCAACCTAACCTAACGGAAGTACAATAACTGAACTGTGTAGGTATAGCACACAATAGTATTAATAATGAAATGTTTGTGATAAAAATACAATTGCTCACTTAGTGTTAAGATGTATTTCTATATTTAACCGAATTACATGTAATGAATTGCCATCGTAAAGAAAGTACGTAATAAAATTATTTTAAAATATTTTGAGTTGTTTTTATCAGCCTGTCACATGATTTCTTGTGACATCCCCATAGCTTAGTTGCTAGCTATGTAGCAGTATTAAATCCGCTGATTGTTAATTAGCTTCTCCATCCACAAAGGAGCCCTCCCATGGAAGGTGCAAAATAAATGCACTTCATAACCTAAGAACGGGCTTAAGTACTTTTTGATGTAGATCACAGATGTTTTCTTTTGAGGACTGCGAATGCCTTGTTTATTAGCTTAAGGGGCCTATAGTGTTATCGGATGATGTTGTCTGTTAAGATTTTACCGTGGAAAATTCAAGGTCTAAAGGAAACCAAGAAATATTGTTTATTTCAATTCGAACACCATGACGTTTCTCGCCATTTTTTTCAATCATCAACTCATCTGTTTTTACTGTTCTACATGTAAAGTACCAAATAGTGGTTGAACCGAAGATTTCAACATTATCACATCATATCAGTACACTATCGAAGGATAAAGTTGCTGACAAACTAGTGTATAATTTTGTCTCTTTTTCTCTTATATAATATATCTGTGGTTAATGTTCTATGACTATGACATAAACATTGGTAAGTAAGATGTTTGACAGATGAATTCCGATGAATTTACAAAGTATTTTGTACACTTCTATTTTCATACTAACACATTTAAATAAAACCAGCTCCAGGGCCGAAGAGAATCCAGACTTGGTTATTTCTCAAACCGGCGTGGATCATGTTACACCATGCGGTATCGGGTTGAAATTTTTCGTAGAATTAAACAATACTTCAGGTAAATATGACTATGATATACAAGTATCGGCAGACCAATGTTGTTTGGAAGCCGACGGTGGCTTAGACTGTGATGTATTGGAATTACTGGGAGATTGCGTGGGATTTGTCCCAAGAGGTATGTTGTTGGCATTAAAATAAAATTATTGAAACATAGTTGAAGTAACGTAAAAGATTAAAATGAGTAAAATTGTGTTACACGGTAATTAAGGTACCATAGCGTAACTGCTAATTTAATACTATCGTCAGACATTTATTTATCTGGATTATCTGTCAGACAAAAAGTGTTGTAAAAAGAAAGAGTTACTTTCCTACGTATTTATGATTACCTGATTATGTTTGACATTAAGTAGTTCCAAAAATTGTATAAACGTATTGTTAATCAGTATCCCACCCTTGCTTCGTTATGGGACCCATAATTCTCGCGTTCTTAGACATATCAAAAGAATCATAAGCGGATTCCTCGCCTCCATTTTGACCGGCAATGCGTTAGTGATCGATGCCTTTAGACATCTAAAACGCATATTAATGGGTCTATCCTCTATATTAAAAATGTATAAGTACAGCTTTTCTAAGAAGGTGTAAATCGCTACTGGAACATTAAAGTTTATAACTATTTGATTCTTACTTTTTAGGCGCTATTAAAACAGTCCGAATGATTGCACCTATCCTCGATCCTATGGAGCGGCGCGGCTACTGTATCCTGTATCTTGATTCCAAATGTAGTTATAATGGTAGAAACAAGAGAGACACAGTAAAAGTTAGCTTTGATACCAAATTTGAAAACATAAATAAAATTCTTCAAACAAATGTCAAACCGTGTAGGAATATCGATGAAGATCCATTGAATGATTGTAAGCCGGTCGATTGTGATACCTATTACAATAGTCGGAAGCCATATTATAACAAGAACCTCAAAAGATGCGTTAAAACACCGCCTTGTCTTACTGAAATTCTTTCGGAATTACCGCATACTATTTATGATCCAGTTTCAAACCGCTGCATTGAAGGCAAGTCGATTAATAAACGAGATGTTAAATATCTCAAAAAACTTAATTCAAAGGACAGACCAGTAAAAGATGTTATTATTATCAAACAATTTAATGAAGATTTCAATGATAATGAAACGAGCCGTGATCTTAATGATGCTATAGATAAAGTACCAATGTGTACGAAATGTAAAAAACTTCATATACTGAATCCAATTATGAAATCTGAACATAAAGACTGCCGATTATCAATGCAAGAAGACCATAATTTGAATTTTTTGATGAATTATATTTCAAGCAATAAATATACTGTAATAATATTTGGAGGAGTAATTATTCTTCAATGTTGCATTATTTTTGCAATGATTTATTATTTTAGAAGATCGTGTACACGGTGTCAAGATAAAAAGTTAGTCAGAAATTTCTTTAACTATAGACAAGACGCATCAGTAACAACACCGTTAATAGGAACTAGTAATATGGATACTGAGACAGATTATCACTTTGAATCCGAGTCCTCTAATGTCGATAAAAAAATTAAATGTTACAAGGCATGTCAAAAGCAAAGGAATAATAATGTAAAAATGAGCTTATCAGACGATATTCTATCTAAATGTGTAAACAGACGGAATTGGAGTCGACATGAAACAAAAACTGAAATAATTCAAGAAACAAACAATGAGACAAAAGTAAATATTGGAAATATTGATGAAAACAGTAAAGTTCAATCAACAATTGAATCGAAGGAACTTAATGAAACAAAAGTAGCGTTTGAAGATGAAAAACCGAAAGCTAGTGATACGATGAGTAAAAAAATAGGCAGTATACCTAAACGTCTTAACAAAGAAATTATTGACAGAGAAAAGGAAGTTGTCGAAGAATACGACTCATCAGAGCTCGAAATACAATGCCATAGCTACAATAATAATGTAAACTCAAATGTCACAGGTTTTAAGCCAAGTTCAGGAAAAAAATTGGGTTATTGTAGAATTAAGAAATCGACTGCAGTATCGATGTCAACAGATAAAGAAGCGCAAGCTTCTTTTTCGAACGATACTATCGACGATTATTTATCAGAAAGAGGAATCTATCTCGCGGAAAATATATCGAAGTACACTTTCCCTTCCGATTCCGATCCCATTAAAACTTCGACTCCGCCATTATCGAGCAAGACTTCAAAGAACAATTTCGTAAGGAATGTCTTATCGCTTCTACAAAAGAAGTCTCGAACATCAGATCCTGGATCAAAGCCAAAAGATAATCTTGATGTTAAACTCATTCATATGTCTCGAGGGTCAATATGTTCCACAAGTAATGATTCACATGATGAATGTATAAAATGTAGGCAAAAAGATTCTAGAACTTCTTTGTAGAGATTGTTTATTTTTATATGTTGTTTTAGGAGAAATAAATTGTTCTTTTTGATTTGTTGTATTTCCTTTAAAGTTACCTTCTCATCTTCAGTGGTCATCTTCAATGATAAGTTACGCACTTGGTTGGAATGTTCTTGAAAGGATAATTTTAAGAACATCGGCTCATTTATATAAAGGATATACGGTAAGATTATAAGGTAAATTGGGTGTTCAGTGCCAACCGTTTTTATTTTGCTGCCCTTCAATTTGTGAACTACCGCAATATTGCATTGATATGTTCTTGCTTTTTGCATGCTCTTGTTTCTCCTGCTTCGTGTTTGTCGTCGGTGATCTTGGGACAGCCTAAGTATATCCGACATTGCGGTTGGCTTTAACTATCAGAAATGGAATAACTAGGTAACGATCACACCGATTGAGTTCCTATGGAGATACCGGAGTCCTTTAGTTGGCGCCGAGGAAGGTCATCGGGGGATTTTAGTGGGGTAAAAATCCCGCATAACCCGGCATCGATTCCACGATATTGGGTACCTTTTGAAGGTTTCCCCCTCGAAAGCAACAAAAAACGGCGTTATACGCTCAAGGCTTCTTCAAAAATATTCGAAGTTTAATGATCTTGGGAGGAATAGCATCAAGCCAATGAAATATAAAGAGTCAGGGGAAGTCCTTTATTTCTCCAGCAGGCCAGGTAGAGGGATGTTGCCGCAATTACACACGCAAGGTGGACAGCGGGTCGTGGGTGGCTCCGTGGGTGCCGTCACGTAGCGCTCCGGTGTCACCTGGGAAGCCGATGGCGTGATAAAAACGAAGAGCATACAAATACTTCAAAGTCCGTTACCAGATGGTACTGACAGCTCATCTGGGCTGTACGGTGGCCATCTAATGTCATCAGGGGTAGGACATGAGGCGCATTGATCTGTCTACATAAATTCTGAGGTTTATCTGTTTAAATAGTACTCTATCATATTCTTGCAATAGGTACTGCGTGGCAGAGCGGTTAATGATTTCAAGTATAAAAAATTAAGCTATTCAAAGGCTTCCTCGTTTATGTTCCTACTAAGGTACAGAAGAAATTTTGTACCCTGACAACTCCCGACCGTACCCGCAGTTCCTTAACTCTATTGATTCACTGGCACAGGCTGATATTCTAGTATCGCTGATTTACCCTTCTAAGTACGGAATATTAACACTGATGTTTAATCAAACATATGGTAAAGGAAATTTACACAAGACAGTTTAATTACTAAACCTTATTTACATACATATATATGTTAACACTCAAGCAGAAGATTTAATGGAACGAGTGGAACCAACTTTACACGTCTAAAGGTCTTGAACATAATTATATTCACCTTGATTTTCGGAAAATGAATATTTCCAATCAGCTTGAACCTAGGCAGTGGTCCTCTAGTCAAACACATGCACTGGAAAATAATGTTTTTGACGATTATAATTTAGTGTGATATGCAGATATTCACGAGCAAAATACTTTATGCTATAAATTCTTTGTTAGCTCGCAGCTAGCGCGGTGTTTGACTTGACGCGGTTGTAAAGTTTTCAAATCGCCCGAAGCTCGGAGGCTAACTATGCCAGAGGAAATTATTAAATTTAAATTTATTCATATGATCGAGAATGCAATCGAAGATTTGTCACAGGTTGTTGCGTGCATCAACATAAGTACTTAATAAAAGACAAAAATATTTAGGAAACTTTATTTGTTACTTACACCAGGCTGAAATGTAAATACATATGTTATTCTAATGATAAAATATATTTTTTATAACTTGCAATTGTTCTCACAGGTGAAGTTTGCTAATCCACAGATGCACATTTAGCCAACATGGCTGATCATGGCGTTAACCTCTCACTGTGAGAGCAGACATGTGGCCAGCCGTGGGACGATAATGGGTTGTAAGAATGAATTTATGAATAGCAATTTAAAAACTAAGTAATAAAATACTACTCACTTTCTGAAATAATTTAATAAAAATGTACTTAATGACATAATATTATAACTAAATTAATAATTCTACAAATAAATTTTAAAGAAAACAGATATATGTATTTCACTTACCGTCGCTGGCTAAAAATAAAAAATTATGTAAAAAAATACATCCTTATTGTGGAGAATAAAATAAAAAAAAAATTCTTCAGTTTACTTACTCGTGTCTATAGGAAACAAAAACAAAGTTTAGTAATTTACTTAATAAAGTAAACTATTTCGGATTTATTGTATATAGTAATAATTTTTTACTTACATAATACTGCAAATTATTTATTTATAAATAAATATTAAAATTAAAACTGTTAAGAAATATGTCAATTGACGTGTATATATATTTCGTATGAGTAATAACTGGGATGAGACGGTACAATATAATTCAAGGTATTTAAATAATGAACTATTTTTTTATTGTATATGAAATATTATAAATATGTAATTCTACACAGTAGGTATCTAGAGTAATATGTTATTGGAACGAAGTTCCTTACGGCAGGCCTGGAGGAGATAGGGATTTTGCTGCGCGACCGAACTCAAAAAAAAAGGTGATAGTAAAACCGTAAGAAAAAGTCCGTGGAATAAAACCGTTAAATGAGACGTGCGCAGGCGCGACAGTCGTATACACAAGCGAGTAGTGTATAATACCTTTCTCTTTCTCAAGCCAATAGTTTCAGCAATAGAATTTAATGACGAGACTGATTAATAAGAATTACCTTTAATAATAATAATAATAATAATAATAAACTTTTATTTTTGTAATTATTTCTATTTCTATGTAATTTTATATTGTCAAACAAAAATAAAGAGACATATTTTGTTATTTTAGTTGATAATTTGAATTACGAGTTTTTTTTTATTTTACGTAATTTATTATTTCCTAAAATACTGAATTTCCTAAATACTTTCCTGTACTTAAATAAAAACTAATCAGCAAAATGTAAGAGAAAAATCAAGAAAACCTACATAAAATTGAGCACGATGTTTTCTTTGCAAATTGTGTCGATTCTACATTAGCCGAAGGACCTTCGTTCCCGCCCGGTGTCCCGCGACACCGCATTTTTGTTTTTTTATGATATTATGATTTTTTTATATTCTACATTTACGCATTAATGCCGCCATCGCTGATGTCTGCTCAGCTCAAAGGTTGACTGGTAAATAATTTTTTTGGCATTAAGTCCGCCTTTTATACCATATTGTATAATATTAAGTATAATAAAGTTTAAATAAATAGATAAAGTTTATGGTTAACGATCATTTCTTCTACATTTCTTCTCCTGAATATTAAGGCATCTTTTCTAAATGGTAGTAGAAGCAAAAAATGACGCGCATAAGTGTAATTACAGAAAATCTACACGATTAAATGATTTTGAATTTGAATACACTAGTAACTTACTGTCAGCTGCGATAAGTAATATGAATATAATTCATTACAGTTTTAAGATTTTTTATAATAAGCTAAAAACAAAATGTTGGTAAGTTTAGCGTAGTAAAAATATATGTTACCCATTTCTGAAAAATAAAATTAGAATTAATATTAAAGTCAATTAACTTTTTCATTGGCTTAAATTTTATCCATCGTGTAGTATTAATGTATGACAACACAATATGGATAAATTGAAACATTGATTGAATTTGATTTGAAAATGACTTACTTCTGTCTAGAAATATGAAAAAAGAAATTATTACTCGAAAGTAGGATGTGGCATATAATTTGTAATATTAAATAGGATTTTAAAGAAAAGTTATAAAAAACTTACGTAAATTTCCTGTAAACGAAAAAAAGAACGATAAAGATAGGTTAGATATTTAAAATTAAATATATAATGATTTTTTAACTCAAATTAGCTCACCGTGAACTGAAAATATAAATTAGTTATAAAATATGTATAAATATAGTTGATTTGTTATAATTTATTTCAGTTATTAAACAAATACTTACTCCGCCATTCTGAAAATATATTATTTAAATTAGTTACCGCATTGTAATCGTTAACATAAATATTTATTAATTTTTAATGAGTACGTTAAAAAGATATACGACATAAATGATCTTACGGCCAGCTGAAAAATTAATTTATATTATTTTCGTTTTTATTTTGCTTATTTACATTGTCAACGTGTTTTCTGAAGAATTCATAAATTAATAAATTAAATACAGTTACCGTGATCTGTAAACAAAAAACAATAATGAGAATCTCCGTGGGGTCTATTTAAAACTTCCACCGTGCAGCCACCGGAGGGTACGAACGTTCAACTGCAACATACAATTAGTCATTGGCCGTCAATACTTTATGTACAGTACAGTTCGTCAAATGTAAACTGTAGCCAAGGGATATTACGGCATAGGTCAGAGATTCCCAAAGTGGTCGATATCGACCACGGGGGTCAAAATCGGTTTCCCGGGGATCGATATAGACGAAAACTGAATTTGGGAGTCGACAAGGTCTAAATATCGACCCCTATTAATAAACATTACTTCTTATTTGAAACTTCAAAATACTGTATAAGTTGTGTTATGTGTTTTGGTTTTTTTATAAGTTAGTGGTGGTGGTGGATTTTTAAAGTAATTTGGATATGGGGGTCTTAGGTATCGCTTCATTTTGGAAAACGGGGTCTCTTAGCTAAAATAGTTTTGCAATCCCTGGTACAGATGAATGTATTAATGACGAGTCCACCGTTGCTTCTCTTCAATGTCAAAGCACAGTTTCGAAACGGTATTACAATCAAAAAATTACGTGCATAAGTGTATTTACAAAGCACCTGAATGATTGTATAGTTTTGATTTGGATTGAATATTATTTTATGAATCGTGTGATTAAAACATAATTTATTAAGTCAACTGTGTTCTTTAAATTCCTAACAAGTGTCTGGGACAACACTGAAAAATTATACCTAGACTATCTCAGATCACAGCCGTTAGTTCCGGTGGCAATTAAAGATTGAACACACATTACTATAGTAATTTCGCGATACTTACAATTTCCTTTAAAACAAAATACATGAGAATTAGCTTTCTTCAGTCTTTGCCTAAAACTTCATTTTTTGAATAAGCCTTCCGCTGCTATTTTAACTATCACACACAGAATGAGCCAAGTAGGTATGTTGGACAATTGTCGTCCATTGTAAATGTATATCGAAACTGAGTCATAGCTGACAAGACATGAATATAATCCCTTCGATGTAAGCGTTCAAATCCAAATAGTCAATATGCAGATTTATCACTTATATTATTAGTATTAACAGTAAGTAAGGTGGATTTTCATACCATGTTAATGTTTATATATATGTAATATTGTCGAATTGATGAAACCAAAACGAATAGCAATAGAAAAATATGTGAGGTTTTACTTACACCAGTCTAAATAAAAATATAATTTTTATAAATTTTTACGAATAGTAAATATTACAACGAACTAAATAGTTAACTGAACATTTACTCCAGGTATTCCCAAAGTGGTGGATATCGACTCTGAGCGTCGAAATCGCTTTCCTAGGGGTCGACATAAACGATTTTTAATTTGGGGGTCGATGAGGTGTAAAGTCGAATCCTAGTAAAATTACATGTTTTGTTTGAGGTCGGAGGTATCACGTCATTTTGGAAAATGGATCTCTTGGCCAAATTAGTATGGGAAACACCGAGTTAAACCTCCAGTATTATACTTCCAGCGTGTTCCGCGAGAGAGAAAGCAGTAACAATTTTAGTCGAAGTAGAGAGAGGTAAAGATACGCCTTAGATTTACAAAGGGACTTTGGGGCGATTCCCATGAGATCAAGAAAACTTTTCCAGCTTTGAGTGTAACTTATTGAATAGCGGACGAGAGAATCCGGTTGGTATTTGACTGTATCAATGTAAATGAATATATATATATATATATATGGCCGTGCGAATTAAAATAGTTTTAACTACCAAATAATCAGCGTCATCTGTTAGAACGCTCATAAACTATCATGGACCATTATTATTTGCGGCCATATTAAAAGCGTTCGAGTTGACATATGGACTTGGTCGGTTAGTCAATTGCGAATCGTAAATTATAATAATATTTGTAATGGTTATGGAAAATAAAAAAATTCCCCCATTTTTCTTTGTCACTTTTTTGTTATAATTCGTGCACTTTTTAACTGTACCGTTCGGCATTTTGGCAATGCAAAACGTTGGCGTTGGTGTTGGTTCTCTTCTATCGTTCTACTTCTACTTCTACCGTGCAACTGACCCGGCCAATACGCAGTAATGTAATAAGTAATATTATTTTTGGCGGCCTAGAATTATCTAAGTTATTTTAATTAAAGAATATTCGAAAACTGTTATTTTATAGCGTGGCATAGAGATCGTTGTATATTACCTTCACCTAAAATAAATTTCATTGAAGCAACATTATTCATTATAAATATATTTTTTAACGAATTCTCATTAAACAATTGAATATACTTACTGGTTCCTGAAAAAAAAAACACCTTTATTAGGATATAAATTTATCAGGGTATATAACATTCATAAACTTTATAAATGGGTAATCAAATTCCTGCCACCAAATAGATATACAATAACTTTATCATTATCATTATAACCCATAGCAACCCCGCGCTGGGCCAGTTCTCCGTCCTAGCCAAGTGCGGCCAGGCAGTCTTCATACACCTCTGAGAATATTATGGACACTCAGCTGTGCTGGTTTCCTCAGGAATTGTTCCTTCATCCTCTGCAACTGATAATTCATTTGTACTACGCACATCGTTTGAGACAATGCAGGTGAGCGCAGACTTCAACGTTCAAACCGATAGTATCCCCTGCTAGAATTAATGAAATAATTACAATAAAGTAATAGTACTTACACCCTTCATCTGCAATAAATATTAGCCAGATGAATTTTAATTGCATATAATCAGTTATGTTGATAATAAAAATATTGAAATAATCTAACCGTTTATTTCATTTCAATCGGCACATGAAAAATATTAAAGATTAGAATTTATTATATTAAAAAGACGTAATATTTATTTATTATTTTATGTTTTATTGTTAAAAATATTATTATTTAATTGAACAAATAAAAGTAACACTGTCTAAACTTAACACATTACCATACATTAACACATTAATTTACAATAAAGTTTTCGAGCTATGTTACTAACAAATTAATAAATAAACATCTTACGTATCGGTTCTGCATGAAAACAAGAATATTAATCAATAAAATAATATTTATTATAACATAATTCAGCTTGTAATTTAGATGACATCACATCAAAGAAAATGATATTTGTAAGCAAATAAAAAAAAATCTTACCGTAAACTAAAAAAACATATAAAATATTAGTGACGTACCACTTGCGTTTATGCTTTGCAACAGATCCAAATCCCGGGATAAAAGTGTTGTAGACTTCGACCAATAATGGAAGTCCCAGGTGTGCCGGGCACCGACCGGATCCTGTGGTGGTGGTTAGTGCTGGACGTGTTTACACTGAGACAAGACGATCGCCACCGGAGTGTACGTACTCACGTTAAACAAATACTTAACGTACACATTCGTACCCGTAAGTGTTATTATAAATGTACATTAAACGGACGCAAGTGCCAGGTGTTAAACTAACAACAATTTGATGTAAAGAAACAATCCAACAGTATAGTACCTAATCAGACATGTTATGATTCGGAAGAAATCATTGTTCAAATCAAATATAATTTAAATTATTATATTTATCGTTATCGTATAATTAACAGGGTTCGAGGATATACATATATCAATGGATATATATCAAATGATTTTTTATGACCAAATTTTATACTATTGAGTAATTTTTGGCATATGTTACTGTATTTCTACTTCCCAAATGTAGATGGCGTTGGAGTAGAGTTAAAACATACTGCCTAATATACTAAGTTCTAATCCATAAATGGCAACACTTCTGCCGATATTAATGCCGTCTGTCGTGTCAGAAAAATTTCTGTTTTTTAACACATATGCAAATAGTATACATAATTAATAATACAATTAAATAATAATATGGCTTTCATACAAAATGGATATGTATCAAACTTTTGATATATATCGGATATATATTATAAATATCCGATGTTTTGATATTTATAATAAATATCGGATATTCTGGAACCCTGATAATTGTTTATGATCGTTGGCGATCTGTCGAAGATTTCTTCTAATTGACGAACCCATTCATTGACCCATGGAGATACGTCACGGGTCGGTCGGTGAACGCTCCTCAAAGATGACACTTAAGTACCACTTACATCAAAACAAACAATGCAGTTAGCAAGAATAATTATTCCATTAGTAAAATCATTGTATGCCCGATAACTATACTTACAATATTCTGTAATTCAAAAATGAAATTTATAAAAATTAATATTTAATGTCAATAAATTATTTATTATTCCTCAAATATTTTTTTTTGTGTTTCTCGCTCCAAATAGGTTAATTTACTAACTGATAAAATTACTTTATGCTTAATGTGACATTGTTCGTTTCCCAAATACATAAAAATAAAAATAAAATAAAATATATTTTTATTACGATAAATTAATACTACCTTCGGCTTCAATAAAAAAAGTTACAAATATCATAAAATTATAAAAAAAAACGTAACACTAAGTAATTACTTGGATACTGCCAATTTATTTTATTGATCTATAAGTTATTTAATTTAAATGATCATACTTACTGTAGTCTGTATGAAATGGAATAAAATTATTGATGTCGTACTCAATTATGTATTTCACATTAGTACGAAAAATATTACTCACTGCTTCGGGCTTAAATATTAGAAAATATTTTTTTAATACATTTATTATAACATGTATGTATTGTATGAAAACAAAATAAACTAATGTGAAATTAAATTGTATTAAATATTGGGCAATAAGTGGCTTAAGTTAATTAAATAATATTGTTTAACGACCAAACAATGGTAAATGGTGCTGCATCAATTAACAGTTAAGTAAATACACGTGTGCAGCGGCAGGGCAGGAGTTAAAACCAGCAGTAATTTCTGTTGTACTGTCCAAACTTTAAAATCCTGTGAGATATTTTAATTTAGTTAAAATACACCACAAACTCAAAATGTATTTTGAAGAAAGTTCAGATGGATTTTCTGTTTGCAATATCTTAATAGCCTGTTTCGGAATCTTCACTGCGTAAAACCCGCGAACACTTATTTGTGGACATTGTAACTCCGGCGCTACGCTGGATTCTTTGATGTCATACGTATGTATTAAAATTGATTTGTATGTATTAAAGCGGTTTTTATCCCGATTTTGAAGGTTTTGAATAGGGTACACATGATATTTTGTTAACCAAAACTTTTTGTTAATAATTGCAAAGTTCTAAATCGTACCGGCATCTGAAACAGATAAAGTGTTACTCCATTTATAAACAATATACGAAAAGTGCTCATTTTCATTAAAACGTGAGATAAATTGATCATAAACTGAGACAAACACTTACGGTAAGCTTAAAAATAATTCGTTTGTAAGTACATGAATTAAATGTGTATTAACATAACAAATCGCTTCACAACAATATACTTCTGTACACAGTGAGATGGAGATATACATAACTTTGATCTTCCTACTTACAGAGACTCCTTCACTGGGCTGAAATCATATTTTTACAATTTTCCATACATTTTATGTCAAACATTTTTCATGAGGTATACTTTGCACTATTAAATACAAGAAGGTAATAATAATAAAAACTTTACGAACCTTTCCAGCGTCATGTTTTTCACCATCATCCTTAGATAAAAACAATATGTAAGTTATTAACACTACTAGTACAATTTTATAATTTATGTAATAAATTTTAAATAATTTTTAACGGTGGCCATTATGCTCCATTAGGCGATTACGTGATTAGATTTAAACGTAATCTACAAAGTTAAATATACTTACCTGTTTTTCACCTGGCTATAAGAATACCCCATAACAAGAATGTTCTGTAAATATTATTGTGGCAAATTTTGTATTATATTTTTAAAAATATATTGGTCAGTACTCACGGGAACCACTTCATTCTGAAAATTGTTCAAGCCTTATATTATGATGGAAATATTCGTCACTAAATTTTATTTTAATGCAGAGTTAACATTGAAAATAATTTAATGTATTAGAAACATACTGTTTGTATAAAATATCGTTTTATTTACCTCAGAAGGTTTTGGCTCTTCCTGTAAATATGAAAATAATCTTATTTAATAATTATTTTAATACAATAATTTTCAAATTATTTATAATAAATGGACGGAAAAGACAGTGCGTCGACCCAGATAAGGTGATAAGATTTGCCATATAATATATATACTATTGCTTACCCCTCCTTCCGCAAGTGTTGCGGCGACCTGCCGGTCACGTATACAACAAATGATAATTATGTAGATTTCATCGTTAACGTTGTAGGCCGTTTATTTATTTATTATCTGAATCACCAACATACTGTACTATTGCTACATAAATATAGTGATTGGTGGTAATAATACATCTAAGTGCCAGCACAATTATAGGTGACGACAACATGCAAAAGGATAATATTGATAAAGAGCGCGTACATTACATTATTATGAAACAATTAAATTAATTAAGAAAAACAATGCTTAAACATAAATTAAAATAGATGCAAATAATACAAATGTGATTAAAAATTATAAAATTAAAAATTATAAAATGTCATTATTCTGAAATATAATAGTAATTTTAAAGATTTAAAGTGTTATAAATATTTATTAATAATTAGAAAGTAAGTAAAAATTAAGAATAAAAATAAAAATTGTATACAGAATAACATTAAATAATGATCGACATACAAAATTAGGTCATTATTCAGATTTTAATAGCGTATTTTTAAGTTTGTAGATGGTGTCTGAGAAGAGGTCTATCTGATCGATTTTCGCAGCTTCGTTAAATTCTTTTATAAACCTGTTGAGTGGAGCGTTTCTGCCTAAATTTGACTTAAATATCGAACCACTCAAAATATTAACAGGTCGAGATTTCCTCGGCAACTGATAAGGTATCGAAAGATTCAACGATGAGAGAAATTCGGAAACGTCTAAACAGCCATTGACAATCTTAAAAAGAAATACGATATCAAGCAGGCGTCTTCGGTTCACTAATTTAACAATTACTGATAAAAAATTAGCTGAATATTACGATTTCAACTATGGTCACACTACTATCGATAACATATACTTATATCACAACACAAACACCCAAGACCCGACGACAGACATTTATCAGTTACACAAACGTCTGCCTCGGCCTGGAGTCGAACCCGGGACTCCTCGCTCGGCAGACAGGGTTACGACCATCTGGCTACGTTCATTATTTTAGTGGACAACACATTCCGATGCCGATATAAAAAATTACGGCCCTAATAATTCTCAACACAGCTCCACTCCCCGTCACGCCCGGCATCACTATTTAATTAGGACTCAGTTATGTTGAAGTGTATCACTTACTCCGGCGTCGATTGGTTTTGCAGCAGCCTGACAAATAATATAATAAATAATTTTACACATAATTATCATAGTAAATAGGTACATATACAATACATATTTACACGTTGCACGCACATCACACACGCGTAACTACGGCTGGGGAAACTTACGGGGTCTATGAATTGACTAATAATTTATGATCAGAATTTGTACCGGTTAGCTCTAGTTGCAGTATTTGTGATCTCAACGGTTCTTCAAGCAGTTGCATTTTTATACTTATCAAAATAATTATATATAATGCTTTCGTAAGTGCATCAGCAGTCTGTGGTTGTCACAAGGGTTATGCGAACGTGATCGCTCTAACCAATGAACTTTATTTTTTAATTTGACATAAAAAAGATAGATGACTAGCTGACTAGATATTAATAAAAGTATAAACTTTACATGACGCGCCCCCGTCGAGTTTATCGCCGGTCTGTTATAAACATGGAGATGTGACAACTATCAGATAATACAGTAAATACTCCGTGTTACACAATGAGAGCGATAAGAGGTTAGTACAAACTGTCACTTATCTCAATATATCTTTAGCCACAACCGGTATCTACAGACCGGTAGGAATCTACAGACCTACTACGAAACATTCGGTATTCATATTCGTTTTTAATACTTTATCTATTGCTGCAATAGTAATACTTTTATAAATATAAAAATGATTGCAGATTTCCATTTCCACATATAACACAACTTAACTAAGCTTATTATCGAAAAGCGCGCATTTTATCAAACAACAAAACAGTTACTTACCAAGCCTTTCCTCTGTTAGTTAATATTATAATATAAAAATTCAAATTTGTTTAAAAAAGATTCACAACCCCACTCAGTAACGTTTGATAAAAACTTTAACGTCCGTGTAGTACGTAGCAACACCTGCACTGGTTTACATTGATTTATAACTGTTTTTATTTATTGACGAATTGAAATGAAGCGAAGTGACCCTTACTGCAATACATTAGTGAAAACAACAACGAAATCGGTTAAGCAGTTTTTGAAATTAGAGCGCACAAACGCACAGACAAAATACAGTGAACTATAACTCATTATACTCACAGCTATTTTCTCAGTATTTTCCTAAAATATAACAATTGCGTGGTTGAGTTTTATGATTTAATAAAAGGAAAGAAAGAACAAAAAACAGTTTTACAAAAAAGGGCTATTAATGAAAATTATTTCAAATAAAATTTGTATATACATACATAAATACATATACCCAATGTTTGAAGGCGATATATAAAGATCGAGTGTTAATTAGAAGTTAGAAGTTGTTAGTAAACTTTCTCTGCTACAAATAAACTTGGATGTAACTGTGCCAATCGTTTCTAATAACCCTCAGAAAAACAAATGGCATGTAAATGTTGATTATAAATCTGTCGTACCACTTTGCTTTCAAATATTCGAAACTACATAATGCTTACAATTTCAATCTTAATGTCGTAACGTAATAATTAATTTGTATTTCTGTAGTAAATAAACCTTGTTACATAATTTTACGTTACAATTCAGTGGTATGTTTGTAAATAAGTTAATTCATATTATACATTTATTATTAAATACGTACTTCGTTCTTTTCCGCTTCGACTTACAAAGAAAATCCAATACATAAAATATTGTTATTTTATCACGTTACAGCCAATATGAGCTAGATAATACTTACAGCTTTTTTCTCAGTTTCCTAGCATAAACAATTATTAATTATTAACTATCAATTATTTTGTGCTTTTGTTTTTTTTGTTAAAGCTCTCCAACGGTTGTAACATTTATAATGACGTAATTATTCTTTTAATTTGTTTACACATTACAAGGTGAACACCGCAAACAGAAAAGCAAAACAAGATAATAAAAAAATGATAAATGAAAAGTAATAATAATTAATTAACTATAATGTATATAAACAACTTCATAAAAAGGTACACGATCAAGGATAACACTAAATATATAAAAGTACAAAGAGTAAAATTTAAAAAAAACTCTAAATTACATTATTTTCATAATCAATCAATAATCAATCAATAATCAATAATCAAACTCTAAATTACATTACAGATTTCCTAAATTTAGATAAAACATATTATTAATGTCGATTTATTATTACTAATTGTAAAGTTTGGTCATTCTTGCAATATGGGAGTTAGAATCTAATTTAGTTCTTCGTAATGGAGATGTGAGGGAGAGTACTGGTCGACGATGTATTGTGGTAAGGTATTCTAAAGTGGAGTTTTAAGAGAAGTCGCGGATATTGCTTATGATTATTAATAATATTTGAAAAGACAAACAAGATCGATTGGATCTCGAAGTGTCCAATTTTGACATTCAGTAGTGTTCTCTAACGACGATTTATAAGAGTACGTGTTTTTAGATTTGCCTGTAGAATACACCGAATGCCTCACAAATTTTTTCTGTTTCCGCTCTATTCCTACCCATTAAAGATAAACCTCACAAGATTCTAAAAGGCACATGAATATTTTTGTAAATCTTTAAAAAAAATTGAATATCTCATGACGAAACCTAACAATCTAGAAGCTTTTTCAGGATAAGATTAAAATGTGGTACAAAGGTCAGCTCAGTATCAAATATAACTTCTACACCTTTTATGTTTCACAAATTTGTTCATATGCTACAATGATGAATAATATAACTGCTTCTTCTAATAAATTAAATATCGAAGCATTTTGATACGTGTAGTTCCACGCCATTGCTTAAACAGCAGCTCAATAAATCATTTATAAATAAACCTTTAAATAAAAGACGAATTATGTAACAATCATATCGTGAATTACGAAATAACATTAAATATTATTGTTAAATACATACTTCCTTGTTCTCCGCTTCGACCTTTAAGAATATACGGCAAATTAAAATTTATTTTCTCACGTCATATCAAATACTAAGTATTTACAGCTTACACTCCAATATGTTAACGTAAATAATTATTAACTAATAACTAATAATTGATCTGGTTTTTGTTAATAAGTAATCCATTAAATAATAATTTAAATACAATAATATTCTATTTCATTATTTAATACATACTTTTTCCTCCTTTTTCTCCGCTCGTTCCTACAAGAAAATACAGCGAATAAAAATGTATTATTATACCATGTTATAGCATATACCATGTTAGATAATAGTTACTGCTTTCATCTCAGTATCCTATCGGTAAATAATTATTTTTGGTTAACAAATAATTAAAAAAAATAATATATATTAATTAATTATGTGTAGCAGTGGACAATAAAAGGCTGACAGATAGATAGATAGAACTAATAAATGATTTGGATTTATTTTGCAATATACAAACTAATGTTGTACTTTGCATTAAAAACATACTTCCTTCTTTTGAGATCCCTCTTGTAACAATATACATATAAGTATATACAAAATATAAGTTTGTGAGTATAGCAAATTAAGTCTAAATTCGATGCTAAAAACTCGATACTCGTATAGATAGACGCTTATAGTGTCTTCTCGTATCGTAATATATTAATTAATTACATTTATGAAATAATAATTAATTTGAATTTTAGTAATGTATCATAAAATATTTTGTTCTCAACTACGTTTTAAAATATTTTTTTGTTAATCCTTAAGTTAGTACGGGAAAATATAACCTCGTAAACTATATAATAGTGATATAATACAAGTAAATAATAATAAAAGATCACTTACACAAATAACACAACACAAACACCCCTGACCATCACGCTGACAAACGGCTGTCACATAAATGTCTGCCCCGGCCGGGACTGGCACCCGGGACCGCTCGCTACTCACCATCAACTGGGTCTACGACTACGGGGTCTTCAAACCTCGTAACGCAATAATTCATGCACCGCTAATAATTTTAAACATTGTAAAGAAGTGCTTCATTGTAAAGAAGAAGTAGGATGTTCCGCGTCTCCGACGTGAAATCATATCATTATGTATCTGATACGTATTTTAGAAATGTTGAGACAAACTAAGTGATTGACAACGACACAGCATAACTAAACTAAACAGCGAATACTTAATTTCGTATAGTATCTACTAATCGGCACGCGAGAGACGGGTCATAGACGCTTGACTAGACATGACTAGGGTCATGTGTCAAGGGAAGTTGGCGGAGACCCAAGTGTGGAATGAAACTCTAACATCCCACAGATCCAGTTACATATTATTTGAGAAGATACTCAAACTAAAGTGTAATAATTAGTTATTTGACCATGATTAATCATTAGGTAAACACTTAAGCGTATGAATTACCTAATTTTGAATTGAAACTTCAATAATTAGTAAATAAAAAAATAAAGCAAGGGGTCCAAGAGCACTTCAATGTTGCAATTTCTCTTAGTTCAAACACGTGATGGTGAACGGTCAACACACATTATCCGATCACAATCCGAATCGTCAACGACTCCGGAGTCGGAATGACATTGGCTGCATCTTTGTGACTTTATAATAGTAAGTGTAACGTCACCCTTCCATCGTTATTTTATTCGCCAAAGATTAAGTAAGGTTCCATTCACATCGATTCGATTATTGGTGACCCTTCAGTCTAATTTTTAAGATTGTAAGATTGTTTTTACTATGTACATGTTACCAGTTTACCCGGAACCCTATGAATTAAGATTCTACAAAAAAGACGTAGAAGGAGGTCTCCCTAAGAACAGGTGATGCGTCGGTAATTCTTCTAGATTTGCACATGATGACGGTGACCACTTTGAAAAGAAACCATACGCGCCTTCCACTCCATAGCGCGCCCAGCGGCGTCGATTATATCTAAATGTAGACATTATAATATGATATTACCATACTTACGTCTAATGAATTCTCTATTAATGGTTCCTAAAACAGAGCAACGTTCATGAACGAAATTTAGGGTAAAATTACGGGCAATGTGCAATAATTTTAAATACCATTGATCTCTTTAACTTCGCTCGGTTCGTCTGCAAACACACCCACGTGCAAAACATACTTTATATACCAATCATGAAACTTATTGACCACGTTTTCATGATTTCAAGGCGAGAGTGAATAGGCGTTCTGTACTTTAGTTCACTTTACCATCGAAGACTACATCGCCACTTACCATCAGTTGTGATTGTAGTCAAGCATTTACTTATAATAAGTAAAAAAGGTGTTTTTTCAATCCATACGGGTCATTAAAACATTCAAATTACTTTAAAATGTACAAATGCCGCACGTTGTGTTGATTCCCAAGCTAATGTTCCTCAATCTGCTACATTCATCCTTTTAATTATTAATTTCTCCGTTGCGAAGCTTACTTTAAAACTGTTATAAAATCATGCAACGTCGTAAGTGCCCCGAGCGTTTTTTTTTTTTAATATTATTAATATCTGACAGGTTAATACCATGTTACTATAAAAGAGGTGTGTTTTGATGTGCCAATGCAGTGGAGATACACGACTGTTATTGCTATGTGACAAAATTAACAGAGTTCTCATTAAAATATATAAAAAATAGTAATATATGCCATTGTCTCATAACTACCAACATAAAGCGGCACAATATTGAAGATACATATAGATGAAATTGATCTGTTAAAGAGGAATTTTGGGGGCCTGATTTAAGAGATCACCGACTCCTATTATTTGTCCAGCCTCCATTGCACAAAGAAGCTTGTCTGATCATTTGACTGCTTCGAGGACGAAAGTAATGTGAGTGCTAAGTACGCTAGTAAAGTATGACATACTCACTGCTGGATAAGTTTGGACGACGATAAAACTCAGCATTGTTACAACGAGATATAACATGAGACATCTCGATGTTAACCTGTGAAAATAATGTAAGTCAACTCCGATAAAAACATACTTTTTTATTAAAACTCATAATACTCCCAACAAGGTTTCCTCTCAATGAGAGTTAAGGCCATATTCGGCCGAGTACGGATTGGTACACTCCACACACCTTTGGGAGCACTATGGAGAAGTCTCATGTATGCAGCTTTCCGCACAATGTATTCCTTGAGTGAAGCAAGTTATAATACGCATATAAATTGAAAAATTAAAGTTGCGGGCATGATTCGAACTCCATGACTAGCGTGTTACAAATTATTTATCGCATACTTAGGCGAAAAAATCCTGACGTAACTTGTACATATATTTGAGAGTTTTACTCTTCCTAGTACGGCGGAGTTTGGCCTTAACTTTCTCGTAGTGCGAGAATACTGGACCCGGCCCAGCTGTTTGATAGTGGTCGGTTGTAATGATACAATACATAGTATCAATTTCCCTGTTGAGATAATTATTACCGGAGTGTCAAAGAAGCTAAACCACAATATTGTTACCTAATGGATCGATACATGATGTAGACGAGACTACTGTTACCACAGTTTATCCCGTACATTTTATCACCGCGTACATCTTTAAATAACACAATTTATATAGCTACCTGTTTTTAAGAAACAACATGTCCGAGCGTAGTAACAAATCCGTTTACACTGTAAAATATATTGCGGTATCGATTTGTTTTATTCTCGTAGCACTTGTTAACGCATAACTAAAGCGATACAATTTATTGTTTTCAATTTTCCTTCGTAACATATTAAATTTGCATTATATGTATTGGTAACTTTCAAACTGTTTAACCATACTTCGAAGGTTCTCGATCGGTCTGGCTTATATGAAAAACAATTGTACTAGTACAATACTTAGGCCGTATTGGGGCGGCTTAGAATACGCCTCCCAATCCCATGCTGGCATAACAGGGTGTCGTAAGAGGCGACAGAAGTCAGCCTGCTTGGTGGTAGGGCTTCGCGTATTATCAGTATTATTATTAAGTCAATAATATTATTACAGGTATTATTATCTTTCCGTAAGCCTGCCTGGCTAGCTACCACCCTTCTGCTTGAGTCAGCCGCCAAATGACTCGTGTTCCGGCTGGGGGCTTAAAAGCCAGTACATTCTTTCTAACCTTCTTCTCATTTCCTGGCCGACAACGCATCAGTGATACCTTTGGTCTTGCTGATGTCCACGGGCGACGGTGACCACTTACCATCAGGTGGCCCGTCGGCTCGTTTTTCGGCTATTAACATTTAAAAAAAATCAATAGATTTATGCCTCCTGCTACGGGATTCCCCGTTTTTTTATCATAAAATACATCAACACACATTGTTGTATTTTCTGCATTAAAAATACTTTACGACCCTGCATACAACGTATATACCATTAATTGTGGGTTGGTAGTACGGGTCGAGTTTTAATTCAATATATCATAAACAAAACAATAACATAACTAAACAATATTTATTGACCAACAACACAACTACAATAATTAAATTATAAATAATTGTTCAACACGCATAATAATAATAATTGTAAATCGAGGAATAACTGAAAATATTTTGTGCCAGGAACTTAGTTTAGGGGCTCATACAAAACGGTATTAAGTTTTTGATGTTAACGAGGTCACTTCTAAATATATTGCAAATATTATTCATATGCTGTGGTTTATTTACTCGTATTTCCATGATTATCATATCCAAAATGATTATTAACTACATAGTGAAATTCAAAAAACGAAACAAAATAAAGCCGTTAATATATAACTCGCGTTCGCAGCACACAACCGACGCGATTATAATGTAATGTACACGTCGCACAATTGCTAAATGGAACGTGGCACGTGACTTCTCCAGCGGAGCCTCGCTAGGGTCGGGCGCTACGGTACGTCTCACTCGAGCTCCGGCCGAGCTGGGGATCGGTGCTTTTCTGTTGGAAACTATTACACATTTCATTAATGTGTATCGTTAACAGTGACTACTTGGGAAACGTTTGCTCGAATTACCAACTATCCGCCAGCGAAGTTTTCTAATTAATCTTTTGTATTCGGTTATAATTATCACAGATTAATGGCAGCCGCTCCTTGCCCCCATCATGTTGTGTATTCTTATAAGTGCTTATAGTATTATAAGTATTGACGTATTGTCAATAATGTGTAAGTTAGAGCCCAAAGTTCATAAATGCAACCATATTTATGATTAATGAAACAGTAAAATGCTCATTTGAAATTACTTCCATTCCGTTATTATATAGGTCCACATGAGCTTTACACTATCCAACAGACACATTATGATAAAAGGAGTGATAAGAAAAAAGATTTAGTATGAACAGTTTTTTTATCAAATGATCAAATTAAACATAGTACGATATGTCAGTAAAACATAATACATTTCCAGATTTTACTTGAGATATAATTGTTTGTAGCGATAATTAAAGTTCTGTAGTCATATTTTACATGATAACAAAAGAATTCTGTTTTTTTTTTAACTCATCTAGGACATTTAAATGGAGTTAAGGCTCAGCCTACATGCAGGGTAACGGTCCTGAAAAACATCATTGTCCCTAAAATAGCCTACTCGTAGTAGGTATTGGCTACATGTTTTCGTTTAAACTCATTAAGAAATTGATACCGTCGGAATTAGTTTGTAGGGTTAAGCAGATTTTTACTTTTCTAATAGATTTGTCTTAACAACAAACATCAAAACTATACTGTGACCGACCCCGGGCCCAGGTAACAATTAGCCTCCATACACCATTGTATAAATTGCCTTTGTAGTGATAATAATTTACCGAGTCACTTCTTTGGCACACAAAAATAAACCATCACCAACTTGCCGCCTTATTACTATCCAAATACAATTATAACTATTATTCAAATAATATATATAACAAAAATAATTAAACAAAATAACATTTGCCATTATTAATTAAAAAACTGGTAAATTCTACATAAGAAACAAATAAATATGTAAGTCATAAATATAATAAGGTTCCTTTATTATTCATTGTTAAGTATAAAATGGATAGCTTTAATACATTAATAACATTTTAAACTATTTATTTTGTTTCAATCTTGATCTCATTCAAATTTAATAGTAAGATTTAACAGAACCTCGATGTAAAATATTAAATATAATAGTTTTCACTGTACAAACATGTGAAGATCAATGTTCATGTTAAATTTTTCATCAAATGTTACAACAAAAATGAAAACATATATTTTACATGCTGATACATCAGGCTGATTACGTAGTTATCGACTTATTAAACTCCAAACAATTTGTTGACTACATTGTAGTCACTGTACTTTCAATTCCATGCTTACTTGAAACCGTACATTACGGTATTTTTGTCCCATACACATCAATTTAATTATCTGACACAGAAAAATATACTTATTTGTTTATTGGGCTAAGATAACTTTAGTGTTTCAATGTCGCGGAGATGTTAAAGTCACGTAACTAGGTTTAAAGAAGTGAGGTTGTCTAATATTGTGTTATGCATAACTTTTATCACAGGCTTCATAAAAAACACTTCATACAACATTGACCTCCACATTTAAATTTAGAATTTCCTTAATCTGTGTAGCCATCACTCTCTCGGTGAAAAAAAATCTAATGATTATTAACCTAAAGATTTTATTAAAAACAATCTACAGTTCTGTGGTACATATAGTCAAAAGGTGCAGGTAAGTGTTTATTACTCGGTTTTGGGACAGAAAGATTCATAAATGAAGATGCTCTAAGACAAGCCTTACCGCATCTGCATCTGCCTCAGTAGTTTGTTCAATAATTAAACAGGGATGTCCGTGTTAGATAATTTACAAGTGGCGACATCTGTTATTCGCGAGGAAATATTACTAACGCCATCTATTGCGACAAAGAGGAAGGTCAATATGAAAGTGATGAATCGCATTAGGATATTCGTAAAATTAATATTTAAATTTATGATGTTCATACCTGTAAAGAAACAATAACACATTCGCGATAATATCGAAAAGTAGAATACGGGAAGGGTACAGAATACGGTGTATTTATTTTTGTAATATGTTTACTAAACCTGGTCAATGTTAAAAATTCAATATTAAAAGTCCAATAAAATTATTATAATGTATCTGAATCCGTAACCGTCGCATGCGTGGATTTGTCAAACATAGATAATTTAATATGAATTGATATACAATATATATTTTTTTTGGTGTTGTAAAATTCTATGTATATTATTAAATTTTTATGAAAATTAAATAAAGACTGCGAATAAGATTATACACGAAAGTGAATACTTAAAAATGTCATGTCGTACACAAAGGCGACTAAGGATATTTGTGAATGCTAATTCTATGGACGCGAACGTGATAACTCACGAATACGAGCTCGAACGTGTCACTTCACCAGTCGGACACACGCACACACACACAAGTATGTAGCGCGTCACACGTCACTCACACTGTCACCGAACGAGCACCATTGGTCCACGGTCGAGACTGTACTACATGATCGAACACTGGCTCGCGTCCTGACCCTGAGGGGCCGCGAAACCCTGAGGGGGGGAGCCGATATCTCCCACCAGCTCCGTTGGGGGTTGGCCCAGGTCTTGCATCTAAAAAAAGTGTCAGTTAGCAAATCATAAATATTTACTTGATTTGAAAGGTATGAGGTTAACGTCTATCCTTAATATATTAAAATAATTATTATGTAAAGGGCTCCATATATCCTCAACTCCAAGACAATATTCCCTGCAGGAGCAGGACCTTGCTGAACAACGAACGAAGCTGCTGCGATTGGTCCCTCCTGGTGGAAGTCGCTGGGCTGTGTGTACCACCGAGTTTATTCCCGACAGTACTTACATGGCGGTAGAGTATTTGTCGTTTGGCGCCTGTCTCGAGCAGGAGGGTGGTAGCTAGCCAGGCAGGCTTCACGGAAGGATGGATAATGATACCAATAATAATATTAATAGACTTAATAATTGTACTGATAATCGTTACGCAAAACCCTACCTGCAAGCAGGCAGGCATGGGATCGGGGTCAGTATCTCCACTCACTCACTCCAATAAGGCCAGATTTTATTATACAACAGAACAATATCTGCTGGAGCGGCTCGTTAAGGACATATTTCAGTCTTTCCTTAAATTTAGATGGATTAATTAGGGAGTAGATAATAAGATAATACACGAACCCACCTTCTGCATAAGGTCAAGCACGACTTCGAATCTTTTTCTTTTGACGTCTTCGGGGTCAGACTCCCGTTCTGGCTCCAGCTCGGCACACACCTTTTCCATCAGCGTCTGCTGCTTCTCGAACCTGAAGATAATTTTTTCATGATCGCTCAGCCTTCAACATTGGTGCGAATGGTACAATTTCCGCCCTAGTAAGAAAGTTATATAACGGAGGGTACTCCATCCGTAGGTCGTCTAAGGCAACGCTTTAAAGATTGGGTTGAAGTTGATATGGTTGTATGTAATATCTCCAGCAGTGAATGCCGAGGACCGGGTCGAGCGGCGTGGCCTTATCCACGAAGGTCAGTAAAAGCATCGTCTGCCATAGATGTAAAAGGACCATGAAGAAGAAAGTATGTGTAACGTGAAGGAGCGCAGATTCCTTACGATGGTTTCCTTCGGAGGAGGAAGGGAGGGTTCATTTGTGATTGGCTACATGAAATTATTATTATTCTAACTGTATTTCATTGAGATATAACGACGAAAATCCTACATCTTGAGGTTTTGATCGTTTATTTGAGCCGCACGATTAATTCGATGGAATAATATTATGTTAGCAGTTGTTCACTGTTCTCTCGTCGTTAGATCTGCCTTTAAGATATTCTCCTCCCTGCTTACCTCTCATATTCGCTCTGCTCAATCTTCCCCTTGTTCTCTGCGAGCCAGGCGGGGTACTTTTCCACCAGTTCCTTGAGGGAGGGGTATAAGACTTCCTTGGAGAGAAGTGACTGCATCATTCCTTGCATGAACGGAACGAACATGTTATCCTGGAAGGTAAGGTATCTGAGAGATTACCAACTGTTAATATTTCTACACATATAAAACTAGATATAAATTCTCCACATGATCGTAAGAACTAATTTAAATTCTATTGTGCGGCTTAAAATAACTATAACTGCAGAATCAGACAGGAATAATTACATTGTTTTTTTATTCTGTAAAATGTACGCATTACGTCACTAAAGTCATACTCCAATGTTAATTGAATATTACGTACACATTGTTAACTAACAAAACAGTGGTTAAGTAATTTAAACCTTTTATCTCAACGGCAAAAAACTGCACAATGTATTGAGATATTTAACTGAAACACGAAACTATTTGATCATCATTCAACTGTCACTAACAAGTGAGCATATAACAAATTATTTATTACGACTTGAAAGTCCTTTAAAAAACTTGGTTCCGATACGAAAACAAATGTTTGCCCCGCAAAACGAACCTAAAACCTTACCTTTAGCAGTTGGGGTCTGTACTTACGGATATGCAGGCACGTCTATGATCATTCAGAATTCTTCTATTTGCACGTTTTTTAACCCTTTTATGTTTTTTTACTATGTGTTCTATGAACCGATGTCCACTCACCAGCCTTTCATATCAGAATAGTGTCATGGAGGTCATACAGTGGTCAACGCTGTGTAGTAAGTACCATTTACCTGGCCGCCCTCCCCGAGGTTGAAGTTACTGAACATGCCGGCCAAGTCCTGCTCCGAGAATGGGGTCTGAAGGTTTTCCGTGTTGGTGTTCAGGTTCTGCAGGGTCTGCGATATCGCTGCTGAGACCTGCCGTGAGAGAAGTTTACGTTGATGGAATATATATAACACTGACAACCTATGACATATAAACTAAATAAAATTTTAGTGCATACTGCTACTGATCTAATGGACCAATAAAAACAATTGTCTAATGGATGGATTCCTGATCCTCTAATATTAAGAAGGATTAAGATCACAATTGTGGGTAGCAGCGGCGTGTACAGGATTATGACACTGGGTATGCGGCGGAGTACTCAGTCACAAAAACTTTTTCTTTTATAGATTTTTAGCATAGTCACAGCCACGCGACGGATCTCTAAGTAACTCTCTAACCATGCCAACAGAACAAGTCTTAGATGCACTACTATTCATATACATCTTCTACGGCAACGAAGACAAAACAGCGATCGATCGTCGCGGCGGAAGAAATTCTAATAAGTAATAATAAGCTAAAATATTATGACTACTGACGTAGTCAGCTTCAATTTTCACATATTCAAGGTTCCCGTTACTTGAGATTACTATATCACCTAATCACCTAACACAAACCTCACAATCAAATAACATTTAAAAAAAATCAACAAACGCACTAGTAAAAACAAATCACTACAATTATTATAGAAACTCAGTAATAAACAGTTAAAATTAAAAATATTTTAAGAAAACTATAAATATATGTAAACAATGCTTATCACATGAAAAAAGCAAAATGGCCTCCTGCGAAACACAAAACATTAGATATCTGTCTATTATTTTTATTCGGAATAAAGGCAATGAACATTTCCGATTACTCCCGACAACTCCCGAACTTCCGTAGCCTGCCGCTGGAGTCGCGGTTTTTGATATTCATGGGTGTGTGCGTTGCGAACTGGACACCTAAATTACTTCACACATGCGAACATATCTGCTGCCGAAGGCGGCGGCAGGAGTTGGTAGATTAGGTACATTATTTTGCAGCGCCGCTTGCTTGTCGCCAAACGTCTAGCAAACATAATGTTTGTGTGCTTGCAAATAGGTGCTATTTATAAAATATTAGGCGTTTTTAAGTTATTATATTTTGTTTATTCATTTATTTACTATTAATTAAAGTCATCTAAAACGCACGAACGTTTTATTAAAATATCTGTGAATGGCAAGTAAAGCACTGCATTTCTGCCTACAAGGAGCGCCCGCCCCTGGCGGGTAGATTATGTAGACTTTTGAGAATTATTTAGAGAAGTCCCATGTGTGCACCTCTGAACACAATCTTTTCTTCTCTGAATCAAGTGACTATTTATAGTACACACATAACTGTTTAAATTCTAAGTGTTCTCCTATGTTGATTGCAAGTTCCGTGTGAACTACAAGACATGTTTGTCAAGATAAAGACTTGTCTATACAGTACAGTTAGGTTCCAAAGTTTTACTACCCTATATTACTATGACCGAATGACTTATATACTGATAGTGAACCAATGTCTTATTTTATCCATATCATACATATGTAATAGAATCTGTAACCTTAATAAGACATACCAGTTTTTTTTAAATTACAGGTAAATCTTGATACACTTCAATCCATTACTGGTCCACTGCAGAGCAAGGTTAGGTACCTAGAGTCTACTATGCAATGATATTCCAGAGTAGATTGCTAATTAAGCTTGTTATATTTATTTTTACTTTTCAATTGGAGAAGAGCAACTTTGAAACCACCAGGAAACCGTAATCTAAACTATTTTTTAACTATCTACTTTTTTCTATAATAGCCACCACCAGACATAGGAATTCAGCTGTGAGGCGAGTATCATTACACAATTATGTATTTTATTTCAAAGGGCATTCAACTTTTCTTTCGTTCTTAGAAACAGAATCACAAATACAGTTATTGCGGTACTAGGGGTTACAAATGGGCTACAATGCCAATTACCAGTAGGTGGACTACCCATATATGTATTTTTTACTGATAGGCTAGGAGACTATTGATGTCCATTACCTCATCAATTTTCTCCTGAACTGCTGGATCACTGTCTTGGACTGGCTCTGTTCCTTGTCCTTGTGGCTTTAACACTTGCGCTGCTGCCTCTGAAACATTCCATAAAGGCATTTTATAACTTATAGTCAAAACATCTAAAACTTTTAGGTGGTTTACCCAACAGGTACTGAAATAAAGGAATGGATGTAGATGAATTAGGATCTTTATATTGGAATATGTAATATTCTTTAGAATAAGAGGCTTTTATCATATCACATAAACATAACACTAATAACTAAGGAAAATTTAATTATGTTACTATTACAAATATACACATAATAAAGCTTTGAATATTAAAGCAGTACTAAGCTATATTCCAACATTTTGCAAGCACAATGTCACCCATGCTTTGGATGTCTAAAGTATATATCACCTTGTTCAGAGACTTTTGCACAATAAATTAATATTACATATGGATTTGTACAAAGTAACAACTTAACAACAATACTCACCAGCCATTTTTGAAAATGTCTGTGCTATTTGTTCCTGTGTTATTTGTTCCTCTGTGAATGAAAAAAAGGAAATCTATGTGATTATAGTTTGCTATTTAATGTAATATTGAGGCACACTCGCCAGTGTCGGTTGACACTTCTACAGTCAATGTATAACAGAAATCTAGAACATTGTGAGATATCTTTTGAAATAAATGAAATAAATATTTTTTAATGAAATTCGTTATAAACAATTGTGTGGTCAAAGCAACTGGAATATGAATATTTATTCTTTGAAAGCTTTTCAAACTTTATTCTGTATAGGTAATGTTGTGTTCTGTAAATTTGTCCCTACATCACCTGGTACTCCACTGAAGCTTCCAAGTATAGCGGCCATATTACTCTCAAACTGTGCAGCAGCTTCCTTGATAAACTCCTCACTCCACATGTTCTGTGGTACCTCCTCAGATCCTTCCAGCTTTTCTGATGGCTTTTTTGTCATGTCTTGAAGAGCACCTGGTAAGTGAACAAATGAATTACCCTCCTTTTAAAAGAATTATGGGAACTTTTGAACTATCTTCATTCACTTTTAAATATGGAAATTAAATGTCATAGTAGGAAAGGCAAGGCTGGTCTTTTTTTAACATAGTCATTATTCCAAATAAACGAAGGTCAGTACTTATTGTTGCAAACTTATTTGTACTTACCAGCTGACTGTGTACTATTTTTCTGTTATATGTATTCATAATTATATGTGTAATGTTTACGTCATAAGGTGTTAAACAATACTACTATTACAATATGTAACTAACAATAAAGAATACACATAGAATAACCCTATAGATATGTAAAATATAAATATAAGTGTAGGTAAACTACTTTATTCCACTATTGTATTATAAAAAAATAGAAATATTGTCATAAATAAAATCTATACTTATTACTACTATTATTTTATTAATATTTTAATTTCAATCTTTTTACATACATGTTACGCAATGTAAATATGCAAAAAACTAATATGCATGTTAGAGAACCAGGAGGCTAATTGTTGTAATAATGATTGTTTTAAGGAAACAATTTGCAGAGGTTAGAGGACATCCGGTGGAGGATTGTGTAATGCGTAGGTTAAAAATAATGTGTAAGAAAATATTAAAGGGTACGAACTGTCCAGTAAATCCTCCAGCTCGGGGTCAGCATCATTTTTAGTTAATTCTTTGTTATCGGACATTTTAAGGGGTTTAAATTTATTATTTAAAATAAAATCACTTCAAACTAAATCACAAGACAAAATTGCAAAAACTGATGACATTGACAAGACAACAGTATGACAAATAATACGACAATGACATTACTTTTGACAAACAAACGGAAAATGATGGTATCGTACCACCTATCGTACCCATGAAGTTGTAATATCGTCCCCGTAGAGCGAAAAGTCATCAAGTATAAAAATACTGTTTCGAGATATGAGCGTTTAAAGTTTTAGAAAATATAAACAGTCATAACTTTTTCTATCCATTACTGATCGTTACATATTTAGCCTTATTTTGCTGAGAATAAAACAGATTTTATATTATAAAAACGATGATAAACGAAAATGGTTTAATAATAGGGAAAAGTACAATCAAATAAATTAATTCATTTTTCTCTATATAATATCTGACTTAGTTGTGATTTAGTTAATTGTCGACCCAAGCTAGCTAAATATTTAAAGATTATGAGGCAAGTTTAATTTTAAATATCATATAAATACATAATTAAACTATTTTAATAGCTTCAATCCACCTTTATTCAAACAAAAACATAAAAAAGTGTTTTGAAATTAGGAAGTAACAGAAAATTTAAATTTCCACGGTGTCCGGCGAGTATGGCATTACAGATCAGCATATTGGGATGAGATGCGACATTTCTTTGCATTTTACCCTTGGCGTGAAGTTTGCTTTTCTTCTGAAGACCCGTCGAGCTGCGCAGACGTTATGACCGATGTGACACGTCAAGCGACGGATTACTTCATCCTTTTTTCTGACATCTCCGTCGGTGGCAAAGCTCGTCCTTGGTTTAACGCAGAATGCGCTCAGGCTGACAAGCGCAAATATTCGGAATATTTATCTTGGGTTGATGCTCGAGACCGTAAAGCTACAGATGTCAGTTCGAAGAAGAAAGCCTTTAACCTCGCCGCCAAAGGCATTACAGAAGGTGAATCTCAACCGCACCCAACATATCGGCGCAAACTCTCTGACCAACCATCTGGCAGTAGAGTTATTTGGTCTCTTGCCAAAGCGGTTGAGATTAACTTCTGTCGACCTACATTGCCTCAATTGGTAAAACCAAACGGTACCCTGGCTCATACGACTAAAGAGAAGGCGGACTTATTCGCATCTCTGTTTGCAGAAAACTCGCGTCTAAATGCTTGCAATTATATGTCACCAGGTTTACCTCACTGCGGTATCTCCACGCCCGAGATCCGCATAATGAACAAGGAGATTCTCAAAACCATGCGGTGTCTAGACGTGAAAAAAGCCAGTGGTCCTGATGGAATTCCAGGGATTATAATAAAGGCATGTGCATCCAAGTTGTCTCCTGTGTTGACACGTCTGTTCCGCCTCCCTCTCAAGACTGGGATTATGCCGAAATCTTGGAAGCTTGCCAATGTACAACCCGAACTTAAAAAAGGTAGTCGTGCGTCCTCATAAATATTGACCGATTTCAATTACCTCTATACTCTGTAAGATTATGGAACGTATATTGAATTCGCGTCTCAGGGCATACCTAGAACAAAACGATCTCTTCAGCGAATGACAGTACGGATTTCACCGAAATCGATCGCCTGGAGACCTTCTAGCGTTTGCCACTCATTTATAGGGCGATACCCTCGAGAAAGACCTTCAATTGTTTGGAGTTGAAGTTTCGTCGAACCTCAACTTTAGTCGGTTCATCGAGGCTAAGGCTAAAGCGGCTGCAAGAAAACTGGGGATCCTTGCGAAGGTGAGGCAGTACTTTACACCTAATTAGCTTTTAACTCTGTTTAAAGTTCAGGTTCCACCATGTGTGGAGTACTATTGTCACAATTGGGCTGGTGTTGCCAAATGTTATCTATCTTGAACTCGATGGAGAGGTATGCAAAGAAGCTCATTGGTGACCCAAATCTGGTTGAAACCAACGTACAAAGCCTCGAGCATAGACGCAGGGTTGCCAGCTTCTCGGTCTTCTATAGGGTACATTTTGGAGAGTGTGCACAGGAATTGTTCCAATTAATTCCCTCATCGCCGTTCCTCCATTGAACAACTCGACGTAGTTCAGGTATCCACCCTTACGTAGTAAATGTACCACCTGCACGGACGACATGGTTTGCGTCTTCATTCATTATGCTCACTGTACTTATAAGTTAGTACATTCATCATCTTAGACTTCATCACCACTTACAATCAGGTGAGATTGTTGTCAAACATTAACTTATTTTATGTAAAAAAAAATTAAGAAATTAGTCATTAAGTCGCGCAATCTTCTTCTCCCTCCTCTCTTACATCTAGTTCCGCAATTCTGTCCAGTACCACTAGTCAATGAGTCGAGTTAATTAATTTTTCCTTTCGTACCTTGTTTCAAACTACTGGTGTCAAAACTACTGAAATCATTTTAATGATTTTAATTTGACGTAAAATGTCGTGTATGCAATGATATTTGAAAGAAAACGTAATTAAGTCGATTAAATTTCGGGGCGTGAAATTTTTCGATAAGTACACAATAATTAACCAATTTAGTTAATTTTCTCATCGTGCACTGGGATCCAAAGGGTAGAATTAGGTATTTTTCACTTTTCATAAAACAAAAGTTATGGCAGCTACAAACTTGACAGTCAGATAAATATTTAAAGAATAAAATGGTAAAATAATGACATTTATACCTCAAAATGGCCATTTTGGGACTTGGTGACTTTTCGCTCTACGGGGACGATATGTAGTCTTTACCTAGAACTTCATAATCGTACCGTACATAAAATTATACTAGAACAAGTATTTTATTTTGTCCTGGACAAGTCACCAAATGTGAGAATGATTAAAAATATTGATCTGTATCGCTTCAAGTTTTATGTCCCATATGTTTAAATGTATAAGGTGAGAAAGAAAAAGATTATAAATAAACTATAATATTATTAAATACATTATAATATAATTTAAAATATATAAATAATAATAAATTTTATTATTCTTAAGCAAGCCATTCCAGTCATCCCTACAGGCGGAATGTTCACTACGTAAGGACGGAGAAATCATTTCGAATAATTCCTGCACACACTTTCCAAAATGTACCCTGTTTTAATATAATATTATGTATCTCATATGTAATTAATGTCATGTATTTTAGGATTGAATAATCTTGTACTCTTCGATCTTTTTATACAGTGTGAATCTCCATAATGTGCTCATATTGAAACAGGCGAAATTAAACCGCATTTTATCGACAAAAAAAATATTTTTTTTTTTGGGTTTCATGACCAGTTGAAATTTTTATATAATATTATAAAACATTTTCAAAATGGTCGCACCTTTGTTGTAAACATTTTTGTTTGAACATGATAACCCTCTTGGTTCACAAGTTATAGCGATTTATTTACTTAAGGTGCACAATTCCCAAAAAAAAATTTCATAAGGTCATAAAACCCAAAAACTATTTTTTTTATTTTTATTTTTTTATCGACAAAATGCGGTTTAATTTCGTCTGTTTCAATATGTGCACATAATGGAGATTCACACTGTACACAATTTTTCAATCGAAAATTACTCGAACTGGCGGTAGTTATAGATCGTTATAATATTTTTTTATTCCGTATGTACCTTTTTTTTATATTGGGGGAAATCTTCGATAGATACCCGGTGGTAATATACCGGGTTATGTGGGATTCGTACCCACTAAAATCCCCTTGGCTATCCGACGCATATGGGGAGGCACCGGGATCTCATATGAACGCACCGGTATCTTCCCTGCGTTGAAAGTGACTTCTCGGGGCCTGTGGTCCCGGGTCCCCACTCTTGGAACTATACATGAAATGATTCAGGACGGGGATTCCGTATGTACCTAGGCAGTAAACAATCAATCAACAACCCAGCCACAGACTCATTAGAGATACTAACAGTAAAAACAAACTCAACTATAAATCGCCTTCACCAATATCATTCGACTTATGTATTCGCCGATATCATTCGTTTTAATATCTACTGAATCCACTAGTTCAGAATATAGTGATCTTGAACAGAGCATTTCTAAATAATTGTTTAACTAGTTAGCTATAGGTACACCACATTAACCTTCTAAAACTCCAAAAACTAATTGATATGGGTTAAATTACTGGATTTGGCATTAAATAATGATTTTGGCTACACTAATCAGGAGATTATCAAGTGTCTGAAGAGTAATATAATAGTAATAGTAACTGAGAGTAAATAATAATTATTTTCGTAACTTTTAAAGTGGTATAGTTAGAGTAAATATTGGTCCCTTTCATTATATTTACTTACACATATAATATACTTAATATCTATGACTTCGATTCATAGCGAACACCGAGGAAGGGCCATGGATGGCGATGACTTTCAAGTTGTTGTTACAAGGGTATCTTAAAATGTAGCCTTTGTAATACTTAAAGTTGTAGAGAGTACACATAATGTCAACAAACATGCTATAGAGTGAAACATCCATCCTCGACAATCTGTTATTGTGAAATGAGCCAACGTAGTAAATAAAATGCCCTATTTTTTCACTAATAGAATATAATATACTTATATTTAATTTTTGATAGAGGGTAACCGTACACTACATATGACTTAATATAGGGCAAATTAAAAAAAAATATATTGTATAATAAAATATGATCTTTATTATTATTATCCCTTTTCCATTGCTCAATGTAACTGCATACAATCTACCCTTATGTGTAAAACAATCTGGTCAAAGACTTATAACAAAACATATTTGCTTTTACATTTTACGTATAAATCGGTCGGTTTCAATTACATTTAATCCAATTAGAAGAGTTTGTAAGTGTCGTAAAAAGATAATGATACTCCGCAATCCGCTTGTCCTATACAATTGTACTAAATTAATGAGATATATCAAAGATGTAGTACTTTTAATTCCTTATTACAAAATATTTGGTATATTGGTACAAATCATGTCTTTTTAAATTTATTCAACTCTAGTGCTTTTCGATTAATTCTGAGTTATGTAATTAATATATATGCCTTAATATACTAAATTTTTATTGAGAATAGATCTATTTTACACCACTAGTACAAATTTAAAATGTTCAAAAGTCCTCTTTTAGCCAGAATGCCACAATATATTGTGTAAAATTCAAAGAAATCTGTTAATAATTTTCCATAAAGTTACATTACATATAGTTACATAAAGTATAAAGTTACATAAAGTTTGTGGTCTCTCATATTGTTTGTAAGTGAAATCTACCTATTGTAATATTATTTCAGGTGTATAGTAATTTAATAATACACTCTTAATCTCCACATTTCGAATGGTACGACTTACACATATGTTTAAATTCGATTAACACATTACTGTTCTACATATTATTATGTGTATTAAATTATACCGATCCATAACATCAACACCGGTGAGGTTAAAAGTAGGCCTACATTTTTTTAATTTAATCCTACCGAAGGCGGCCCGCTAAAAACCTGAAGACATAATATCCTGTTGCTGCTTGAAATAATCTGTGCACCCAATATAATCTGTGGAGGAAATAAATTATTTTAGAAAATTGGATCACAGAAGTCGTTTTCCTAGTAATAAATGATTATTTTAGATTAAAAGTTGGTGAACTAATAAAAGACGAGGTAATGTCGTCGCTACCCTTCAAAACAAATAATTTAACATTATACATATTCGAATCTACGAAATCGTATTGGTATTGTATAAGGATGAGGCAAATACAGTCGATGACTTATGTCACTCAACTGTTTGGTGGTCATTTTTTGACCTACTTTATATTTAAAAATCGACCTACATTTAATCTCAGACGGAAGGTGGAAATATCATCATAAAATCATCAACATGAAAAATCATTCCCATAATGTAAAAATACAATTAGGTACAACGCTTAAGTAACTTTTAACTTTTTGTCATGTTTCTTGGTTGCATTCGTTTGGACTTGACGAATGGCAGAACCTTTAACATAACTATCTCCTTATGTGGGTAGGTAATTGATTGTTTCATACCTTTTTAATTTATTTCTGGCTTGTGGCAAAGATTCTAAGTTATCTTTCAATATAAACCGCCGAATGCCCAGCATGTAGGCGCCAATGTAGGAGTCCCAATTGAACTGTGATGGCCAGTGAGGGAACACACCGAAATCCCTGGTGGCACTAGCTTCATTATGTAGTGAAGTTAGCTCCGATATATTAAACTGCCATTCGTGATTCGCGAAATACTCGCCAGTTGCGGCGGCCACTTTAAAACGTCGTGCTAATTTCATCATTCTGAAAATATGACATGAAATAAAAATTTAAGAGAACGTTAAATAAGAAACGGTTCATTAACTATTCCGTATCAGATTTGATTATACACATTTTATCCATCGATTTAATTACAATTTAATCACTCGTTTAGAAATTTAAGTAATGGGAATCTTAAAATGTATTTATAAATTTTTGATAAATTTTCTTCTTACATAGCTTTTCTCCCTTGTGCTCGTAGTAATAAATCATATATGAATGCAGGCAAGAAGTGACATGTGATTTCCCAGAATGTATTCATAAATCTCGATTCCGTGAATGTGAAGTTCGGATACCACATAACGTATCTGTGAAAGAAACAATGACTATATTCAGAAACATCCAGCGCTGTAGGGATATGGATGAATGGATATTGTTAAATATTATGTGTGTTTATGACCGCCACTACTCTGTGCAGTGACTAGTGTAGTCTGTGGAATATGGCGGGCTCGGGTGTTTCTTATTATTGTGAACAAGAAATCGTATTTAGTTAGTTACTTAAAACTGTTGCGACAAAATAAATAATAGTGAATCGCTTACTAGATAATATTATTTATCGTAACATCTATTGTTGCATAGCTTTAAATATTTGTTCTTTTGGATAGTATTCTGTATTATACATTTGTTATTACTCGGTTATAATGTTGAAAATTCTTGTCGCTCGACGCTTTAATACTTATGGTTTACCTCTAGTTATTTCATAATACTGAAAATATATACATATATACAATCGCAAATATAACGCCAGTCTCGCATAGAATGAGTAAACGTTTATGACAGTGTTACGTGTTTCGTTAGAGAAACCTGCTGCTGTATCAACATAATAACCTTTGTGCAGGGATCTGAGAGTGTGGACGTTTATTTATTGTTAGATGGAAATCGTAAGTGGAAATTCAACAATTTCACGCGGATTAGCTTGAAATTCCTACAGAAGAAATTGTGGAAAAGTGAAGAGAAATTAATAGTAGGTACAGGTAAAAACACGAAATGATTATTAGTACTGCCATACTTTTGTTATATCGGCGAGTTCGTTTAAAAATTGACAAGACGGCAACCTTAATGTGGACATCGGTACGAGCTATCGCGATTAAACACATACTTGGTGGGATTTTCTCTGGCCCATTTAATGCAGAGCTTGGTGAACTGGCCCCACTGCAGCGGGTTTATGGACCCCGAGGTGACGTTGTACACCGGGCACCTGCCTGGTCTGTAAACAAAAACTTACAATCATTACATACTTTGTGACAATATTAATGGCATATTTTTACTTACGTACATAACAGATGTTTAAATTTCGGAGGAGAGAGGGTACACAAAAATACAGGCGTGTTATATATGTATATATAATAAATATCAATGTAAGTTTGTGTAATTTATTAACAATAAGAAATAAAAGACATTTGTTTGTTTTTTGCATTACAAAAATAGATATCACGTAACTTGCTTCCTCTGGTGTTCAATTTATGGACTATTGTATGATTAAATGATCCCAGTGTTATATGTTTTATATAGGTTTTTACCGTTACCGTATAACAAAAGATAATCCTCGTTGTTACGACTTGAAAGCGCGCATGTAACGGCACAAGTTAAACACTTAAACCACTTACTGCTTACTGCCTTGTCTCCAGGCAGCTAGGATGCAGCAGTTGACGACCATATCCACTGGCACCAGGTCCACGACGTATCGCTCGCGGCAGTACCCCGAGCGGTATGTACCTCGCGAGATCTCCATTATGATACCTGCGGATGGTACATTTAGGTCGTTTGAGCGAAGCTACTATTCATGTATGTAGTTAGGTTAAGCTGAGCTGCTATGGGGTCAATCTAGCGAGAATGACGAAGTAATAGGGACACTTTGAAGCTTTATTACGGCCTTAGAAATGTTAGAACCGCCCATGTATATTTGTAACACACGGTGCATCATTTACGCTTTATTAGCTAACAAGGAAGCGGTAAATACACTTTTAATTAGCTCTCCCACATTATAACCAAAGCGTGTCAAAAAATCTTCATGCTTAATGATAAAAAAAAAGTTTGTGGAGCTGGTATAGAACCTTAACATCATCGAGATTAATATGCGAGATAAAGAGACTCACGACCTTCTCCACAAGGGAGTCGTTGCTACTAATTGCCTCGGCATCTCTTTTTAGCAGAGTGCACCACGAACAGAATATGTAAAAAGCTCTTCACAGCTCATAATACCAGATACTCAGAAAGTGGTTAAGATTGAGTTAAGTTTTTCTATACTTAAATCGCCATAGGACCTGTCATAGGATATTTAAAAAAGAAGTTCAAAGCTCAATACAGTCAGAAGAGATATGTAAATCTAAGTCGCTTAAGACATTTATGAGGTTTGAGCCGGTTCTCCAGTCCGTGATATAATACTGAGTTACAAAATGCAAAGTTATTAGATAGATACGCGCCTGTGACTCCGTAAATGTTGTCTATCCATCCAGGATAAGGTTCTTGAAATGCCGCCGTCACTGCAAAAACAAGTACATTACATTGATGCACCGATGCAATGATAATTTTTTATCTATAAACATCTTTATTTCATTACGGTTGATGCCCAGCTGGGCATATGTTTTAAAAACCAAGGAGGCATGGGCGAATATAACTACGTTGTCATATACGGTGTAGCCCTCAGTAAAAGTAAACATAAATTTTCATCTCAATTCGAACTAGTCCTTATGGATTGAAATACCCAGATAATCCTGGCTTGCAGTGCCCAGTCAACTCCAAGTGATCTGAGAGTGATGTGCGAATCAATTAAATAACAGAAATTTCATTAGAATGTTAAATGAAAAAAAAAAGAATAAAAATCAGTCTTCGCTTCGATGGCCAGCTACTCATGTAAAATATTCATTTATATCGATTTTTCCGACCAACCTGTAACAGATGGTCGTTCGCAGACTAATCACTGTCATTATTCTGTTTGTCACGTAGCCGTTTCCACCATGTCTTTAAGGGTCAAGACCTTGTGGAGTTAAAATACTGAGCTAGGTTGATATCTACTTGACAATTAAATGTTTGTTTTGTAATTTCGGTCCTTGGTGTAATCTTGGTATGATACCTAAATAGTTTGTCCACGGCATTGCAATATAGGAAATTCCACTCTGAACGTTTTTATTATATTCCATCCAGTCAATAGCGATCATGCATCGTTCGACAACATAAAGTGGAATATTTATGCAGTATCGCTTGAGGCCGAACGCCACCATATGAGCAAATAAGCTGTGAAGCAAGTTGTTTAAACATTTCTTTGGTATTTTGGTCAATCTAGCCAGCGGCTCCAGGAAGTGTTTCTTTAGGTGCATTCGATACTGCTTCGACTTCAACCAGAAAGTAGGTTACACTACATTTTAAATGAGGATATTTATGTGTATCCATTACACTTTTAATTGTTATGGGTAGGAAAATCTTCACAACTACTGAATGCTCGGAGTAATAAATATTGAATATTAGATAATCTTAATGCTTGTTCTATAGTTCGGTCTAACAAAAAAAACTTGCAAAATTCTCCGTACCCTAATTGCAGGTGTGTTACCTTCGTTCTTACGGCTTTAAAGTGATCGGCACTTCTACAGCCTGTTCGTATGTACTAACTAGATGGCTATCAATTGCTTTACTAGTTAAAAATCCAATTTAAAAATCTTCGTCAGGACAAACAACCCGATGGGGTTCCCTTCTGTGTAAAGTTGTAGATGGTGTTATTTGTACTTACCAATCGAAGGGCGTACGATGCAGACAGGGAGTTCGGAGTGACTGTACACTATTGACTCTGCTAAAGCTTTAGTCAACGTGTATGGATTGGGATGCTCGCCCTGACGACAAATTCAATTCATAAGTTAATGCAACAACTTACTCGTATCGTAGAAAATTAATACGCCGGAACAAAAAAATATTATATTTTGTACTTTAATTAAATTGGACACTTTTTGTTATGATAGCTTATAAGATAGGAACTGTTTTTGTCGCAGAAGGTCGAAGATTCCCGGTAGAAGACATTCGAAATATTTTAATAATTAAGTTTTGAGGCTTTACACGGCGTACAGTGTGCCTTGTTTATTGAGATCTCTTGGCAATCTTTGCTTTTTTTTCGAGTTATGTTTATCTTCGTGTTAGGATACACGAATTGATATACGATTGACGATTGAATTTACGAACATCGATAGAAAAAAGAAAAAATTGACGCATAAATAGTTAAAACACTACATAAACATACTACACAAAATACTACATGAATTTTCAATATTCCAATTATTCGTATATGTAATTATTAATCAATGTGGATTTCCAAATAGTTTTGTTTTGTTACCAAATAGAATGTTTTAATTTCACAGAGAATTTTAAATACATTTCAATATTAGATTGGTTGACTAAAATAAAATCTTCCGTGTCCGTATTTCCGAACATTTAACGCTGAAACTAAGTAAAGTATAAAAATAAACTTTGAAAGGTCGTTCGTTTCTATTATATTGAATATTGGAATGTTTTGTGATATTTGTATAGATTTTAACTCTGAGATATGCAGTAGGTACTATTCAATAATAATCTTGATACGTTTTAGATGATTACAGATTTGACGGTCGTCAGTCCAGATGCGAGGTGTTTGCGATCTGCAAGCCACATCCTTTTGCGATCGTGTGGTTTCCATAAAATAACTTTAGTGTATTTTTTAAAGTAATTTATGCTGATATTTATATTTTATCTGCTGTAGACTGGCTTACATGCGACTCTTCTACAGCGACTGCGACAGTTTGGGCCCTCTAAAATGTCGATGTATACTCAGTGAGATAAAATGAGCGGGTAAGTCATTACTTTCACTGACACATACATTGAAATTGTTTACTTTGCTGTAAAATAAAAGAGCAACAATAAACTGTCTTTTGTACGTGAACGCGTCTCTTAAAAATGTTGAAAACTTTGGAATCTAGTCGCAAACCAGCAATATTTAGTCATTATATTGGTTGCCATTAGATTACATTATTAATATTCTTATTTATCCTAAATATTACTAAATATCTATACTAATAAATAACTAATAAAGACAGAGTGTAATTTTTGTTCGGATGTTAGCGATAGATAATCCTGGGAACTACTGCACCTATTACAAAAAATCCTTTATAGTTTAAGATCCAGCTTAAAAGATATATATCTCCATGTGTTTAATAATAATGATTCAGAATATATGCTAAAAATCAGATACATCTATCTATCACTGATAGTTTGCTTAATAAAATCGCGTACAGACAATGTTAATTAATGAAATTGTTAATTAAATATTTTTGATCTACTTCTTCGATTGTTTTTTTTATAAAAATATATCGTATATACCCCAACGAATGGAAAAAATAAAGGTTTCCTAATTCTCGTCCCGCGGAACTACGGAGTAGCCAGGTACAAGCAGGCAAGTTAGCGTTATTAGTATACCCTTAGCAGTTATTTATTTGAACACGTAAATGAAATTAAAGGTTATTTTATTCCCAATATTAGGAATTTTGCTTATGACGTGATGTGACTTGGGTTTGAACCCGGGCACGCGAGGTATTCATTTTATAATTATGTCATTGTCTGATCACAAGGAATCCTAATGTGGGGGCGTGAGTGTGTGAGCATTTTATTGTGAGAATTCGTCTCCTCGATGTAATTTAACGACACCTCACCTGTAAGCTTTCCGATAAAATCTCGACGATTGCTGGCGGCAGCATCTTGGTACACCTTATGATGGTATCCGGGTCGTACGGCGGAGGATAAACGCGCTCTTCTATGTAACTTATCGGAGCGTTGCTGTACGCTGTGGACACGTGGACTAGAGCCTGCCATAATGAATATAGAATAGAAAATAATAATTTTTATTGAAACTTTCTTATTAATCTGCCATGATGAGTTAAGCGCATCAAACATTTTTGTCAAATAGCCAATCGATCAATCTACACATATATAGGTACATGATATAATTTTAACTGATCGCTTTCAGTACATGAAGGACATATGAAACTATTATTAGGAGCCTTCATTAACGCAATAGAATAAAAAAAAAGGTTGTTAGAATTTTTTCTCTTTGTGCGTGCTAGTCTCTGAAACGGCTTATGGTTTTTACTAATGTATTTCCATAAATAAAAAAGTAATTAATAATATTATGTGTTTCTAATTCATAGAACGACATAAATCTAGTCCTAAAACAATGCAGGTTCTATTTCTAAATGTAAGCTATAGTTTTTTGAAGCGAAGTATTCTAGTATTTATCAAGAAAACGCATAAACATTTTAATAAGTTTAACATGCATAGCTTAACGGATGATTAAGATAATATATGAAAATGTAAACAGCTACAACTTTCAACATACCTTCAGCACGGGCATATCGGTTGCCAATTTCAGTAATGTAGCAGTTCCTTGGACGTTCAGAGCTGTAGCGGCCTGCAGGGGCTCCGTAAATTTCACCGTGGCTGCCGAATGGAACAGGGTGGTCACCTTGCTCAGTAGATCCCTCTGTTCCACACTGACGCCGAGGTTAGGTGCGGACACGTCTCCGGTGATGGGATGGAGCTTGCCCAGGCGTTCCGGCCAACGGGTTCTAATGCGATCGAAGACCTGCGAACGCATGGGTCAGGTTTTTCAAGGCTTTGATATTCTTCTCCTTTGATGTTATCCTGACACATTGATTGCTCCTAATTTCGCTGATGAAACCGTTTACTGCACAATTGTTCTTCTGCCGCGTTCAGGATTCGCAAGAGTGACAATTGGTAGGTATTTTCATGGGGGTTTTGACATGAATGGTTAATTAGGAAATTGTTATTTGTGAAAAGCATTTTAATTGTATATTAGTAAAAAAACTTCAAAAGTAATCTAAATTTCAAATCGACATACGTACCGGGTTTTTCAGCAGTTCCTTATACCTCTGTTCGACTGTCAATCCACGCTTCGGTCTCATCAACACGTAGATGATATCAATTCCTGGACAGCTGCGGAGTAGTTTCTCGAGGAGAGCCTTCCCCACGAAGCCGGTGCCGCCCGTGACCAGGATGATTGCACCGTCGAAGTGATCGGCGATGGATTCCACGGATTGGCTCTCCCCTGACTCATTCTGATTTAGATTTGGACAGGTCGGGTCATTTCCGTTCAGGGGTTCCGCGTTCTTTCTGTTGGTGAAGTTTCGTTTGAAAATAAAGTGACACGGAGTGTATGTGTGCTAATGTTACAATAAGCGACCAACTGAGTTGTTTAACGTTATGCACGATCTGGTATTTGGATAAGTGACCACTAGTGATAAAATATGGTATAAAAATGTCTTTGTGCTTCGGAGGTCACGTTCCAACAACTCTCATGTTGGACTACAGTTTTACTTGAAGTCGCTATTGAGCCGCTGCATTAAAAGGACTTACGGATGGCTCTCCGTTGTTTCAGCCATTTCCTTAGTGCTCCGGCGCGGGTTGTGTGGCTTCCTTAATATTATCTGTAACAATGTAGTTTACTCGTTATTCAAGTGACGTGTGATCGAGTAATAAAACACATCCAATCGGGAGAAGATAGCTTTTATTATTGAGACTAAATCTATTACAGTATTCCTTAGCCTAATACGCATACACACACAAACAATATATATTAATATTACCTTACGTACAGTTATAGTTCCGGACATGTAAACTAGGCAGCTTGTAGGTCAGTTGGTAGCGAGCCGGCCCGCCTGACCGAGGGCCGCGGGTTTGATTTCCAGCCACGGACAACTCTTCGTCAGTAGCCGACAAATACTCAGCACCCTAGCCGGACCATGCCATCTTTATGCGGGGGTGTGTTAGTGAGCGTTTGTTAATTATTTGTTTGTTTAACTACAGCACTGCTTACCAGATTCTAGCAAAGCTATAATCTATATTTTTATATATAGTTCTATTTATTATCATGCCATCGTACAGTGTCCTTGAAGTTGGTTGTAAACTAGATTACCTATTGGAATTTTAAGTGACGCGTTAAAACACAGGTTACAAGTAAATAATGTTGTGGTATAACTAATAATAACATATTAACATACCATTTCATTATTAATGTATTCGCGCAGCTTTAGACTTACTTTTTAATTGCCATGTGTTGTTTTAACAGATGTGCTGAAGAGTTTGTTCTCCTCAATGTCAAAGCACCTTTTCGAAACGGCAGTAGAAGCAAAAATTGACGTGCGTAATAAGTGTATTTACAGAATATCTGAACTATCCATGAATCCGTACTAATATTTTAAAGACTGATTGCGAATTTTGTGAGTTTGTGTGAATGTGGAAGGTAATGTCCGAAAACAGGGCACGTATTGGATTTTTTTACCATTTGAAAGGTACAATAGCCCGGATGGAACGTAGGCAATATATCCTGTATACACATACATGTTAAACCCGAATGAAGTTTGATATAAAACGTTGAAAACTGACACACGTTACCATCCCTTCACGATCACACCTGTGACGGCGTTGCATCACGTCCATATCTGTTGAAATGCCCAAAAGCAATTTACAATCCGACGTTGCGCTCCTCTAGTTGCCTTGACTTCAAACGTATCGACACCGCTTACTTTCGTTTGTATATTTTGCATAAAATGGCCTCTATGGTAAGCCACTTTTTATTGTCAGTTCAAGAGCATTATATTATAAATTATATTACTTATTGTTATAATAATAAATGATAAACGTTTATACACTCACACCCCCGCTGCAGGATACTCTGTGTTAGGTGGCATGGACGTACAAACAAGTGACATCACAAACACCCATGACCTCAGAACAGACATTTATCTGT
>PDGT01000127.1:604530-674521 GCA_003671415.1 Megathymus violae
AAAAAAAAAAAAAGGATCACTGCCAACTGCGCTATGGGGTCGTCCTTATCGAGCATTATCGAATGTTTGTGATCTCTATCCATAAACTCGTACTCGTCGTAACGGTACATATCCATGAACCAAGGATGATAGTAGTCGATTAGGGTTATAATTGTGTTATCTTATTATATGTGTCCATTCCTCGCGCGCCGCAGCGCATCCTGGTGCTGGCTTATGAGTGTGTCGACGGTTACACGTTATTTGATATTCACGCCTTTAAGTGTGCCTTGCGATAAAAAAAAATGGTGATTTATATTAGGGTGTAAAAATACAAAACGTTCAAATGGGTCCATGCTCTTTTCTCGTATCACGAGGGAACGTTCTAAAGATACCTGGCATGTACGGGTGAGAAACTTATTCACTAATCCCTGTTGGTAGTCTTCCGTAGCATGTATAAACATGTATCCGCGTCGGAACGTTGCTCGAGCTCGTCGTAGTGGACTCCGCTATTTCTAAGGCTGACCTCAACTCGACTAATTTTTAATAATAGGATTCTGTTGTTTCATATTTTGATTAAATCAAAATTTATATCCCAAAAAGTATGGATGAGATCGATTAATGGATTTTATAATAATTTATAATAATTATTATTATTAGGGTCCTTAATAAGTTTAATTGATTACTATTGTTTACTATGACGTGAAAATTCTAAAATAATTTGAAGTGAGAGAATAAAATGTAATCCACCGTTATTGAGATACACAATTCTCTAAGTGCATCGATTTGTAATAATATTAGAAATGTTTGTAAAATCCTGAAATCAACTTACTAAACTATTCTCGATTTTATTTGGCAAATTATCAATAACCTTATTGCATCATATATAATTGAATATTTGTTTACTTACAGTCTTGTTAGAATTTGATGTCCATACTCGTAATTGCTTTCCCACAATTCTCATAATTTGTCTTTAGTTACTATTGGAGGTTTCTAAAAGTTTGTAATAGTTAATGATTTTTTCTTGTTAAAATTATTTGTCGAAATAGATACTCAATAATACTGTCAGTTAAAGATGGGTTTTGAGAATGTTCTTTGTTGACTTATGTGAATGAAGCTATGACCCAAACCATTGCTCCATCGTGTGCTGCATCAAAGTCGATTCTAGAACTTGGTTTTAGTGACAACCTCCTAGTCGCTTGTAATTAACTTGCATGTCATAATTTTAGCCGAAAAAGGAACCATTTAAAAATTTTGACACATATTTTATAACCTATTCAAAGCAAAGATGAATAAAAACACTGCGTGGAAAAATAATTAAAGACGATTGCCTCGTTAAGTCAGAAATTACAGCCCGTTTTGATATCAATAACAATTTATTTTTGGTAATTTTAGTTATTTATTCTATAGATTTGAAAAAATTGTTTTTGCATTTATCTATATTTCTATACTAATATTATAAAGAGGAAAGCTTTGTATTTTTGTATGTTTGTAACGAATAAATTCAAAAACTACTGAAATGATTTTAAAAATTCTTTCACCATTAGCATGCTACATTATCCCAGAGTAATATAGGCTATATTTATTACTAGAAAAAAGAGGAGATCCTTGCTAAAACTTCAGTAACGTGAACCAAGGTGTAAAAAATTTGCTTAAAAATTTCCTTCATCGCATACGCTGCGGAAACCGTTGATGATAGAACAAAAAATGTTCTACAATATTAGAGAGCATATCAAGATAAAATTAAAAACATATCTCAAAATGTTTAAAAATAAAAGTACCCCCGTGCGAAGCCGGGGCGGGCCCTCGGGAAAATACATATATTGAAGACCAAAAATAGTTTGTAATAAACAACAATCTAATTCCCTATCAATTTGCCGGCTTTGATTTAACTGAGGTATCGGAGAGCCCGTTTCTAAAGTGAAGTGTCACAGATTCGATGTGTGGGCGGGGTAAAAATTTATGACGAATTATATGTTTTTAAGGCGCAATCAAAATTAACTGTGTACGCCACCGCCACCGGCAGCAGTATTGTGGGCAAGAAATGTAGGACGATTGATCGGTACTATCTTCTATGGCTTACTCAAGGACGCCTAAGACTAGGCTGATGCAAAAGACCCTGGTTACAATGATTCCAGTAGACCAGAGTAGATCTGTTTAGAACTGTACTGGACGACAAAAAACTACCATTATGACAACCTACTTGCCATAGACGATGACACGCGGAAAATGGCCAGGGCTACAGGGAGTCTTACTCCGAAAGTTTGAATGTTAATTTATTATTCCAGGAGTCTGAACGTTAATATTTTAAACTTTCAAACAAAAAGCGGGACAACTGCTGCTCAGGATTCATAGAAAACCAGCAGTGTAATAAAACATTGTTCAGTTCTATTTTGTGGTAGAACTGCAGCGCATCAGCTAGACAGATCAAATCCTCGTACCACTGACACTTGATAAATTATTGTCTAATTCTCCTTCGACAACTGAGGCTCTGATATTAAAATTCTGTTGTCTACGATATACATCTTTCATTTGGCCCCTTAAATCAAAGTACCAAATGTCAACGACGCAACACAACGAGAACACGCACTCTTATCGTCAGACATATGAACAGATGATCAAGACGCGACAAGCGAGTGGTACTATAAGGATAGCATTTTTCATCGAACATAACAATAATAAGAAATTATATTGTAATATTTGTAATTATATTATAAGTTAATTTGTTACAAACACAAGATGTCTTTCCACTGTCACGGAATCTTGTATTAAGTACGCGTACCAGAACTCAGTTTCCGAGTGCCGGAATGTGGTCTTAAATACAAAGTAATAAAAGTCAAAACTAATTCAAAACTTTTTGAATGTCAAATTTGTTTCTTCATCGTCTCCAATAATTTTGTTACAGTAGATATAACACTGGACCTTACTAATCATATGTACTGCTTCTTTAAAAAACAACAATTGGTATTTCTTACAGTAATGCTTACCTGAATAAGCTGCAGCTTAGTTGGTACTGTTCTCAGAAATATTCCAGGTTCGATTTCTGGTTTCAAAAGACACTAGTAATCCTGTCTACGAGTAGGATTTGAAATTGTAAAGAAAGAGAGATAAACATCACAGAGAACAAAGTCTTGAGGGCAACTATATCTGTCTCCGAAACCTTTGTCCCGAGAATCAAACCTTCCGGTAAAATATATAACTACCAACTGGGCTCCAAGTTTTAAAGGCCCGCAAAATTGAAATGACATTGACCATAAATTTTAAGATTTTGAAAATATTCCAGCTGATTTTAAACTGTAGTTATGGATCTGGGATAGGATGAATCTGGGATCTTACTTGCTCGATTGATTATTTAATACCTATGTATCATATTATATTATAATACTTACGTATAAGTAGGTAGTACTTACGTTTTTAAAGGCGTACAGAATATAGGAATAATTAATTTAATTTAAAAAATAGACGCCTTACCTCGTTATAAAATCAATGAAAAGTTAATAGATGTTACACTGAATGTTACATAAACTGATTATATGTCGAGTTACATTACATTTGTAACATTGTTTGAAACCATTTAGAGTTATTACGATTTTACTGTTTTTAAAATATTTTTTGATTTCTTTATTTACATTCCGTTTAAAACACAGAACAATGACAGTGACACGGTATATTTTTATTTACAAAATCTCTAACGTATGCGTATGTCTTTGCTCACTTTACATTATTATTAATCGTAATTATTATTATCCATTGTTGGAATAATACAAAGGATTATATTTTATTTCGAAGTAAGTATTATAAATATTATTTCTCAAAGATTTTGAATTAATTTAATTCCCACTGTTTAGAAAAAAATTGCAAAGTGTGACATTATAAAAAAAAAATATATCACTTTAATTATACAATTTTTTTAATAAGTTTTAAAATTAAAAAGTACTTACAGTAAATATTGGGAAACTCCTCCGCGGCACTATAGGATAGTTAATAAAGTTTATTGAAAGGTTAAGCGAACATTTTTGCCGTTCCGCGAACCGCCCGCCGTGACGGTTTGGCTTTCACTGAGGTTCGGTTATCACGTAACTACTCCTGTAACACGGCGGAAACATACATTTGGTTAACTGTGGCGGGCGCGCGGCGATCGGTGTACGGTTTGGGTTTCTGAAGGTAATTAAAAATTCCAAAGCAAAGCAGGTTTAATTTAGTTTTTCATCAGATCGTTGCAGCTTCCTTTTTTCAAATTGAACTTTACATTATACTATGCTTCACGTCTCGACATCCAATAAAGTGATAGAATGGTTTTCATATGTAACCTAGGTGGTCGCCGACTCGCACAGATTTTAGTAACGCGAAAGACATCACCGCAGTGATGTTTTAAGAACAAAATATTTAAGAAGTGAAGTTTTAAGAAACATGGATTTTTATAAGCAGTACGTGTTCAGTGATACCTATGTTTTATTATATTTTTCACTTTGGACATAAAAGACATTGTTAATATAACAAGGAACGTATATAGAGAGTGTGCGATTTTTGTGAGATTGTGTGTATGTAAATAGTAATTTCTGGAACTATGGCAGCTGTTTAAAAATACTTCTAACATTTGTAAAGGACAATTTTCCGGACGGACAAGGACTGGTATATATATAAATAAATAAATAAACGTATACACACACATCCCCGCACTAGGATTCCCTGTGTTCGGGCGACATCGACGTACACAAATATGACATTACAAACACTCATGACCCGAGAACAAACATTTATCTGTCACATAAATGTCGTTCGGTAGGCAGAGTCACTAGCAACTGGGCTGTGTGGTCGTCGGTATATACGTATACCTAACGTCCAGGTACACAGTCGACCGCCGTGTGTGGGCAGTCGATACGCAATTGCAGGTACTCTCAACGTGCGTGTGAGCTAATACGTTCAATGTGTTTTTGCGCGAATATTAAAACTAGGCCGAGCACGCGGAATACTCTAAATTTTTCAGGAATTTTTAAAATGTTCACTTAAACACGACGATGAAGTGACATAAACTGTTTTCTTTGTTATACTGGACAAACAAATTTATATCGATGCCCGTAATACCCGTATTAAAGTTTGAATGGAACATCTATAATTACCATATGAAGGGTTCAGGGGAAAAATGATGAGTGTCAATTTTACCCTAATTAGAGAGAATTAGATTCTTAGGTTCAAAGACTCGTGGCATATCTTAAACACTATCCTCACATATAATAACAGTTATGTTTGTAAGTTTATAATTATTGTTATGGTTTTAATAAAAATCAAAGTTATTTGGACATCAAATTTATTTTTAAAAAGTATAATGATTAATAGTACCCATTATTCCGAGGGAACAATGATGAAAGTCAATCAAAAAGTGATGATTATTTGTATCGGGTAATGATACAAAATAATTTTTAGCCCTCTGTGAGCAGTACTTTGCCAAGTCCAAACAGTCATTATATTTGGCTGCAGATATTGGTAGCAGTGAATCATATAACTTTTGAGGATGTGTGAATTGCTATGCTGCTAAAACGATCCCAGGACAAATTTTTCAATGTGTCGAACGTCGAACGAGCCATTGCTCGTTTTCCATTGAAAGCGGGAACCGCAGTCCGAGGACATTCGGAGTACCATCGGATTCGCCGATGCGTTGCCGGAGCGATGACCTGGTTTCTTTGATGTTTAAACGCAATCTCAACATACGGACACATAAAACATTTGACGGATGACTCCGGTCCGAGCGTGGTCGCCAGTAGTAAGGCTTACTCGTATATGCCTGTTATATCCCAATAAGTCAATATTTTTGTAAATGGCAAAACAAACAAGAAAATACTAAATCATTATTGATGTGAATAGATCCTAAGTTGACACTTTCTCTTCATATTTTATGAGATCAAGATTAATTCTGTATTCGCGATTACCCCATCGGAATAAGGAGCTTTGTTTTTATTACAAACTTTTCGTAACTATTGTGTTTTTAACGTTCGCGTAACGACGTCATCTGGTTATCTGAATGAAAACTTCCGTAATGTAACATGACATTTCTTGCTACGAGTACGTACCTATTGTGCTGGGATGTCACTATTGCTCTCCTATCAACGTTTCTACTTTTAAATGCGCATTTCGGCACCATAAATAAATAAAATAATAATAATAATAAAGCAACCGCTTCAGACTTTGGGATAAAATATATCTTAAAGCATATGTATATGTTTCCACGTAACTTTATATATATTTATGTGTTTATTTATATCTTTGGAATTATTCTCAATATGTGTTTTTGTTTTGGGTCATTTTTTTAACGGGAGTCTGGAAGAGAAAGCTCTTTAATGATAAGTTCACTTGTTGTCTTGTTTACTTTGTGCTAATTTCACTTTATTACTGATTGCTGATTACCTGTTGCGTATACAGTAAATAGTAGGCTCTATATAACCTGCAGTATATGTTCGAGTACACTACACCATCATCGTCCCAAGATTCAACTTTCTCACTGCTGGGCCCAGGAGTCCTCTACTAATGTATGTGGACTTTGTGGACGTCTGCTTTGCGTACTAACAACGATTGATAGCGTATTTTATAAGTACATATTTTTAGATTTGGTAGGGACCAAGCTATATCCATACTATATATATTTTTCTTCAGAATTATCTCTTTTATAATCTTTATATCTTCATAGCTATACACTTTGAAATTATATAAAAAACCTTTATGGATCTCGAATCAACTAACTTTTTGAATCAGCTAACTTCACGTTATGCAACAAACAAACATGCTTGTAATGTTCGTACGATGGACAAAACTGTATTATTTAAGATCCTTGGTCTGTTATTGTGAGATTCAATGACCAACTGAATCTTTGTATTACAGAATAAGAGGTGCATGCCGTATATAACTTTAGGTCTAAACCTAACCTAACGACACAGTTATAAATATTTTTAAGGAAAATAATGTTTTTACCAACTGTCGTGTGATTTTTATATTTTGTATTATGTAAAATACGTTAAAAAGCTCTGAGACTTGGTAACAGGTTAATATTACCACTAGGACACAGAATGAGACAAGTATCATATTCAGTAAAGCTGGTGGCTTACGTGATGGTTCAAGGTGCACGTTTAAATATTTTACTAGCAAATGCCCTCGCTTCGCTTCGGTAAAACTACCTTACGCTTAAATATAGCATCTGCATTTTTTTTGGGATTTTCACGTTCTGTGAATTAGAAATATATATATATATTCATTCCTAACTTTATTATTTGTGGAAAGATTGAAATGAAACGAGCTTTAAATCTAAAGTGACGCTTATTGCAATACATTAGTGAAACTAGACTCAGCCGTTTCTGAGATTAGCGCAAACAATCGCACAGACAAACAGACAAAAATTCTAACAACTATTGTTTTGTGTTCTATTGCGCTAATAAAGACCCTTAATAGTAGTTTTTCTCTTATACCTTACATGTACAGAAAGCGATCAGTTAGAATTTTATTGCATGTACATATACATATAGATAAAATTCTGTCATAAATAATGGAATTGCCGTACAGTACATTCAAAAGAAACTTCGAACCGATTTATTAATTCAAAGACGAGAATGCTTGGATATTGGATGGAAATTGAATCTCAAATCAAAGTAAGTACGCATCATGGTAAACGTTCTTGGTAACTGTGAGTAGAAGATATTCTTCCTTCGAGTTCTAATTCTTCATTCAAGTGTTAAGGACTGATTAAGCGATGGTGTTGTTTCACTTTCAAAAAGATTCAAATTTTATTTTAAAAATCCAGTTAATATTTCAACTTGAACTTTTTAAAGGTCCGGCCCAGTGACCCACATGGCGGGTCCGCTCCGGCCGAGCGTCTGAACTGGCGAAAGAGAAAATATATCTGTTGTGAGCCGCGCAATAGACGCCGTCTTGCGTAATTATATTATTTTATGTTATGGCAGGTAATGGTGACATTAAATATATGGTACGTGTACCCATTATGGACATTTGTAAAAAACATTTTATGATAACATAATTAATAATAATAATTAATAAATAATAATAATAATATAAGCTATGGGAGTTCCAAATTTTGAAGAACATTTCACACCATAAACTTCGAGTAAGAAATAATTATTGAAAATTCTCCTACAGGGTGAAATAGGGTGTCTAATTTCACAACCTATAATTAGTCATAAAATTACGTTTATTCGTCATGAGTAGTTAGCAGTAATTTTATTTTAGACTACAGTGAAAGAGAGTTTGTGATAGTTTTGTAAACTTATGATATTAGTTTTAACTTCCACTGTAATTGTTTATAATGTTCAACATAAAGCTTTATACATAGTTGCAATTTAATGGAACTGAATGGATTTTTGTGAATTTCTTCCTTAATTTACACAAATCTTACACATATATAAATACCTATATATATCCTGTTTAAGTTATCAATATAACTATATTTGTAAATGGGTCCATGTTGGGAAATAATACAATTCCATTAAAATTGACAGAAATGCCATATTGTAAATTTAAAACTCACGTCAAAGGCGTTCTTATGCGGAAAGGTTATTACAAACTTGATAATTACTTTCAGGATAAGACTGCTTGGACATGAGTTTATAATTAATTTTGGTTGGTGTAATAAAAACTCACTCATATACCACGCTATTTGTTTATTCCATTCAATTAATTATCACTACTGTGAGTGTGTAAACGTTTAATTAATTATCACTACTAATTTCACTCTTATAATCTTTACAGCCTGCTCACTTGTCGCCTTCAGAGTTAAAACTGAGAAGCCTCCGTTTTTGATTGCAAGGGGTTTTATACTAACTCTCCCTTCCACTATCCAAGTAATATCAAACTTGTCACCGCTACTTGACTTCCGATTACAATTCGAAAAATATTAATTTCCGGTTGCATTTATGCCATGATACTTCCGGTTGATATTACTTGGTAATACACTATAATCAGCTTAAATTAATGAAACAGTATAAATTTAATAAAATCATGACAATTTTAATATTAAGCCAGTTTAAGTGCGTTTGTAACTGTGAGTAGGAAAAAAAAACTCCTCGGGAGTTTCTTGCCGCTTCTTCTTCCGAGACCACTCATGGTAGGAATTTGTTGAAGCGATGGGGTACTTTGACGTTCGAAAAGTGTTTGCAAAAACCAACTTCAAATAAAATATTATTTCATTTAATTTCAGAAACAAACCCGGATCCTGTCGCACCGCAAGAGAGAACCGAACTGCGTGGTCTTGACCTAAACATTGATGTTACATATTGTACAAATCTGAGTACATACAATGAGACCGTCACATATTATATTTACATTAGCTTTGCATAATCGATTAGAATTAAATATACAACGACGGCGCCACCCTGTCTGTCTGTGGAGTTACACGGCGGTGATTGTAACGAGCTCCCGTGGTGGCACCACGCGTTCTCATACTTATTATACCGTTCACTGGTTTTCGTTTATCAATCACTGGTGTATCTTACTTATTTATTACCGAACGCTGTGTGCTCGAAAATTAACGCAAAACATAATGGCACGTAACAGCAAATAATCCACATCTCAGACTATATACACAATATCTTATTCGAATAAATTCTACGTGAAAATGGTTTTTTAAGTAGAACTTAAAACTTTTTTTTATAATTTCTCAATGCCGTGGTCAGTTAGAGGAGGACTTTTTGAACATGACGGGATAAGATTATCAAGTATTGTTTCAAATTTTCAAATGTCATCGATACAAGGCCTGCGAGGTTCCTGGTAAATACGGACATATGGACATGCTAACATTGTAAGGTTTCCGTTAGTTGAAATACACCTGGAAATAAACCTGGCAGCGGTCTTGATTCGTTGCAGATAAGGTCTATGTAAGGTGAGTCTATCGATCGTGTATTATTTCGTTAAAACTTCAATTTCAATATGCGTTTTTCAGATTTGACGCGTTTTTGAACTTCGAATAACGGGGCACAGTTAACCACTGCTCATCGGTTTATCATTATTTGCAGAAATGAAGTGGCAAAGTATAATAGTTTATATACTATAGGATGATAGTCTGATGTAAAGTTTGTAAAAATTGTGCGGTGACCAACGAAGACAATTTTAATCAAGACTCTAGGCAAAAAGCACAAATTTGGAAAACTTACCATTCTTTGTAAGTAGGTACACTGTTAATGGTACATTCAGAAAGAGTCATGTTCGAGGGCGGGACAGTCTTACATGTAATATAGAAAAATATAATAAAATTCTGACTGATCGCTATTTGTACATGAACGGTATATGAGAAAAAACATTATTAGGGACCTTTATTAACGCAATGGAAGAGAAAAAAATAGTTGTTAGAATTTTTATCTGTTTGTCTGTGCGCTTGTTCGCGCTACTCTCCGAAACAGCCTAACAGATTTCGTTCTGGTTTTCACTAATGTATTGCAGTAAGCATCACTTAATAAAGTTGGTTTCACCTCAATCCGGCTGTAAATAAAAAAAAGTTATTAATTAATTTAAAATAATGCGTGTACTATTTCTTAGCGTAAGGTGTTGTTTTCCCAAAGCGACGCGAGGGCAGTCTGCTATTTATTATAATAAAAAAATCGAGTAACAAGCTTCTTCACTTTTTCGTCTTAGCTTACCAGAAAATAGAGTTCGAGAAACGATGAAGTAATTAGTAATTATAATAGAATAAATTATGACGTCACAACATTATTGTGTCATCGTAAAGAAGACGCTACGGTCGGAATCCGTGAAAAGAAGGAAAATGAACGGTCATTATGTTACGTTCATTTGTGTAATATGCACTCACAGACATCGCGTAGCGGATTGTTGTGGAGACAGTTGCATATTGACGCGAGGACACGGACACGTCATTGAGGACACCTGATGCGGAAGAGCAGTGCAATGGAGGGGTCAATGAATGTATCGGATTGTTCTATGTCGCCCGAACTTCTTACTCGACAGGGGCTAAGGACTGCTAGCAGTAACAACCGGGATCGAGATGGCCCTCATATACACGGAAGCGCACAAGAACTTCAACAACTAGCATTCATCCGTTCGCCTGCTGACCGTTCTAAGCAATTGATGACTTACTGACAGAAACCGTCGTGTAAGCGCGCTTGGGTGACCACATCAAGCCACAATAAACCATCTACCGATCGATTTCAACACTACTGAGAAAGAATGTGTCCAGTAGAGGGCTGGGAATAGATTGGCGACACTAAACGCGTCTGTACAGCTGAGCCGGCAGGACACGCACGTTTTCAGATTACAGTCCATAGGCTTACCTGTAATATCTCACTACATCACTGCCCTGGTTCACTTTCAGTTATTGTGTTACAGGCAATGAGCGACCCCAGCTGTCAATGGAACGTAGTTTTATTGTTATATATGTGAATAATATGTTCAAAACTTAAAAAAAAAACTTAAAAGTTTTTTACAAAACTTTTGAACCTAATCTAGCTATCAAACGAAAAGTTCATTAGGACATCACACACCCCGTCAGACTGAGATTTTTATTGCATATTTCCTTTAATGTTTAGATCCTGTTTGTGGTGAGTTTTGTATGAGATCGAACTAATATATGTCTGTATTGTTATATTAAAGAAAAAATGCAGTGTACATTTCCGCGCTTGTTATGTCCGGAGCGTAACTACAGCAGAGCTGAAGGCGCAACATCAGCTAACTCCTGGAACCAGCGCAGGTGTTGTGTTTAGTTCCCACCGCCTTCATACCTAAGATCAAACGGATGTCACCTAATTTTATTTTAAGTTAATCAGATTCAAATAATCCTTAATTCCAATGCGAAATAAGAATTAAAGCATGTAAAAAAATTGGTCTAGTAACCTTATTTCACCTTTGCCTATGTATGTATGTATATAACTCTATAGAAACGTTGAAACTCTATAGAATGACACAATGTACAAATAGATATTTATATATGTTTTTTTGCATAGAATAAGTTAACGCTAGACAACAACCCCCCTGATGGTAAGTGGTGATGAAGTGTAAGATGGTGAACGCACCGACTTATAAAAGTCTATTCACTGCACAGATTTAGCGTCGCTCTGTCGTTTGTGAGCTGGATGCGGTTCGCCGCTCTGCAATCTCCTGAGCCTGATCCGTCGTTCAGCAGGTTACACTAGAAGCCGTGAGAGCATACTAGTTAGCCGGCCGTTCCTATAAATTTAATTAAACGTGTCTTTCCTTTCGTTGAATTCGCTGGCCTCCGTCCACCCAATTTAATTGTGGCGGGGCTTGTGGAGTGGCGAACGGGGTTGCGTCTATCTGGCTAATTTGTCGGTCCTTCTTGTATCAACCGTTAAACATTTGTAGTTTCGGTTGCAGGGTCGGACCCTCGCTCTCATCGCCGGCGATGCGTCTGCGGTGACAACCTATGTGAGACGACCGACCGCTCGTGCGTCCGCTATCGACACGAGACCGAGGCGTAGAACGTCCCGAGTCGCCGCGGGTAGGCTCGGGCCGTGTTCGTCTATCCAACCCCGACGGCCGCGCGCCGCGCCGCTCGGTGAATCCGTTAGCTAATCCGGCGTTTCCTAACTGAACTCGCGTTTCCTAATCACTTTTAGTAATATCACAGCGGCGTGATCCGATGACACAGTTCCAGTGTGACGCGAGTTACGCAATACACACCGGTCATAACGCGGACCGGTTCGCTAGCTATGTGCCACGGCCCCGTCGATGTCTTGATGTCGATAAAAATTGTTCGTGAAAAATAATGTAGGCATCTACAACATTAATATGATACTGTGTTCTATTCCATCCGTACTTTAGCCTAGATTGTAATTTTAATAAATATATTATGTAAATTGTATAGTATCTAAGTACAATATACAAGCATTATTATTATTTTATACGGCATATTTTTTTTCAATTTTTCTAATCTCTATAACTCAAGCTGAATGTGTTTATTTTTGATTATGTACTTTTCCAATTTAAATGACTGATGATCTAACGATCTGGGCAGCTTCTGAACATTGCAGAAGTGAGTCTACTTGCCAAGTTATTCCTTCAAATAGCAGTGAAGTGTATTGTTGTATAATATGAATATAAACTAATTCCTGTTCCGCGCATCTGTTTCTAGATGCGTTTTTTAGAATTAAGAATAACTTATATATATAGTTATATATAACGTAAGTACGCTAAGTGTCATCTAAACCTATGTGGTGGTATCCGCGTGACGCAGTAACGAACTGGAAGCGTACAGAATATGTTTTCCAAAAAACAATGTTTCGGCTTCTATACCGACAAATGCTATAAACAAATGCTAACTGTATTAAAATTTAAAAACAATGTTAGATTTAACTGCGATAAAAAAAATTAACGAAACCATCCTATCGACAAGCCCGGTCCCCTCACTACACGTAACGAAGCACGGCCAACTTTCACCGCCCTGCGAACCGTTTCCTACGTCGGCTGGAGTTTATGAAGTTAATAGTGTTTGCAAACTTTGTTTATTGCACGTTTTACATAAATGTGTGAGACGTCGGTGTGCACTTTGAATATCTTTACAATAAAACGTCCCTCAACTCACCTCAGTGTTTACCTCGACCTCCACAGAGATAATTAACGTCCCGGCCAGCAGCTAGTTGGGTGTCTGTTTTTGGCAAAATTATAAAGAATATTCTTCTCCCATGTTTCGGAGGGCATTCTAAGCCTCCGGTCCCAGAGGACGTTGTCAGTTCAGTTGTTAATCCTTGTCCTTCGAGTGCCAGCCGTGGAAGCTATATATGTGACAGATAAATGTTTGTTTGCCGATCCTGTCACATGTATGCATGTTCACGCCACTCTTCAACGCAACAGTCATATATTGAAGCTACGTTTCAATTATTATTATTACTGTTAACTTTTAAGTAGAAACTCGTCCTCATGGGACGGTATTTAAGAATCTTGCACGGACGTAGGCCAAGTGACAAGATAACGCCATGTTGTCATGATGAGTGGTGTTCTTGTGATGGGTGCTGTGTGTGCTTCGTATTATATATACGTACTAGCTGATCCGGCAAACGTTGTTTTGCCATATAAATTATTAATTATATATATGTATATTGCTAATTATAACAATTTTACTAAAAAACAATATCAATCCCTTAACGCAATAGAGTGTACAATATTTTTTGTTATCTCATCTTTAGCTGACAAAAACAAACTGAATGGTTTGCCCACTCGAGAGCATGCAACGTATGATTGGTCCGTGTGAAAAACATGGTGTGGTATGAATTAATGTTAAATTTATTTGAATATAACACTGAAATAGTAAAATAATAATTGTAAACGTCACTATTACGATTGATGCACAAACAATAATAATAATGGCCGAAAACTTTGTGTGGTCCGAAAAGAGATCTCATCCCTACTGCGTGCTGTTTACTGGGTCAGAAGTGACACCGGTAGACGCCTGGCGGGGATAACTGATCAAGTGATAATTAAACAGTTATCGACCTGGGTTGAAAATTATGGAATTACTAATATCGCTATTAAAAAAAAGGGGTTGATGGGAGAAGGGTGAAAATTTAGTGTTGTATGTATTTTTTAATGCCACATCATAAACAAATAAAAAATTTGGGCTGGACCACCCTTATCACTTATGGGTATAAAAAATAGATAACAACCTATTCACAGACCTACTGAATATATATATATATATATATAAAACTTCATCAAAATCGATCAAGACGTTTCGGAGAAGTATGGTAACTAAAACTGTGACACGAGAGTTTTATATATTAGATATTGTAAGATATGTATATTTTATGGCTCATTGTTATAATTGTGTGAATCACTGGTAGGTATTGGAAGTGAGGATGGAATCATGAAACGACGTACAGTGCAGCAGGCGTCTAGAACTACTGATTACTGTAGCGGCATGTATGTACATTTTGGGAGTTGGAGCACTTGCATGGCGTTAAGGAGTGTTTGTGGAGTAATAGCAGTTGAGGAAATAATAATAGGGATGATTCTTAGTATTCGTTTAATTTCGTCGGCTAGTGGTATGTATCTCTGTAATTTATCTGTAAACTTTTGTTCGAGATTATTCGTGTTAGGTACTGAAATATCGATAAGGTAAGTAATTTTTGTAGCTTTTAGTGTCGAAGTTAAATCTGGTCTGGTGCTCAATATGGTACGGTCCGTCACAATGTATCGTTTGCAGTAGAGTTTAATATCATTGTTTTCTAATACATTCTTTGGTTTATATTGTGCATGTTTGTAGAAGTTTATATTTTAATGCAAGTTGTTGGAGAATATGTTTAGCTACATTGTCATGTCTGTGGGTGTATTCTTTATTAGCTAGGACATTGCAACCTCCTGTGATGTGTTGTATCGACTCTATTGTTTGATGGCACAACCGACATTTATTTGTTTTTATTTTTTCTTTGAGGAGATATTTGGCATAATTTCGCGTTTTGCTTATTTGATTTTGTATAGAAACAATAAAACTTTTTCCATTTGTGAGCCAGCTGTTAGATGCCTCTTTATTAATATGCAGTTGATCTAAATGTTGCGGGTGTTTTCCGTGTAAAGCTTTATTTTTCCACTTGTCTATTTTTCCTTCTTCTGATTCTATTTTAAGGCTGGGATTGTATTGTGTATTGTTTAATTTAAGCGGTGTTCCTGATGTGGAGAGAGGTAGGTACTATTGCTTTATGTTAAGGAATATTATTAGCTTTTTTTTGAAAATATGATTCTTCTTCTTCCTCTTCTTTCTTTTCTTCCTCTTCCTCCTCTTCCTCTTCTTCTTCTTTGTGTGAACTAATGTCAGGGAACAGCTTAACCGATTTATTTTTGGTTTGGTCATTACAATCTGTCCATAAATAAAAAAGTTATAGATTAATTAAAAACAATGCAAATAATATTTTTAATTTGTCTGTCACATAAATGTATGCCCCGGCAGGGAATCGAACCCGGGCCCCGTCGGACGGCAGGCAGGGTCACTGCCACGATGAAATGTATTCTAATCAAAATAGTTTTGCATGATAACATCGTTTTGAATTTCAGACTTGAGTACCGCGACGAGGTGGAGCTGCTAACGTGGTGGAGCCGTCGGACTGACGGGGTCTGGAAGTTTTTTTGTCATTTTTCATTTATTCCCATTTTATTTTAATTTCAATTAGTAAGATGAATAAGATTTATTTAATTTCATTATGTCATACTTAATTTTTCTCATTATAAGTTCATATTTCAGGTTCACGTGTGAGAGTGTTGGTTGTAATTGTATCTACCCATTGTTAGCTGTTATTTATCCTTAGTCTATTTATAGATCGGTTTTGTTATGAAATTGATAACTTTGGTTGTTGATATTTATTATGTATTAAATATATTTGTATGGCAGCATGCCTATTAATTATTATGATCAATTCATAAATTTCATGAAGTTATAGAATGTTACTTTGTATTGTATTTGTATATTAATGTAAAAAAAAACAAATACTTTTTGAAAATATGGTTATTATTTAAAATGATAACAAATTACACAAGTAAGGGCAGTAAAAATCGTTAATCCGTATTTCAAATAAGATTTAAGAATACATTACGAGGCAAAACTGGACTAATCCATTTTTTTTCTCAGCTTGTTTCCTAACTATTTCAAAAATATAAGTTTTATATACAGCTTCCATAAGAAGCTTTAGAGATATCGTCGTTTTTAACACACGCGCTGTTCTCCCGCGGGACCATCCAGAAGTAGCTCACAGAGAACTGTATTTGTGTAAATTGCTTTCACACCGCAACGGATAATAAGATACATGAGCTATTGTTTTATTAAGAGCTGTAGATTTTGTTACAATAAAATAAATTAATAAATTTCCCTTTAGGAAGTCTACGCCTAACGATTATACACATCCGTAACAGTTGCTATTCGTTTTTATCAGTCGTTTAATATAAATTTGTTCCTCTCGTTATATCGTTTGAGGAAACGGTTTTCCTAGTTCTACGAAATATTAAGTTAACCATTTTCTTTACACAAAGCCCATATTAACTTTTATTTCCTATTCGACGGGAACAGAAACATTTCTCGGATTGAAAGGTGTCATTAATAATGTAAAACAAGTTTTCTAAGTTACATTAAATAAAGTTATACTGACTGTTTCTAAATGAAAGGTTCACATACTGGTATACATAGATGCCTGTATAACGGGCGGTAATTCTTTTGTATAATATTATAATAATATATTCCGCCCCGTTACAGTTTAATTATTTGTGTAGGTGTTTATTATTCTTACTTATTTTAACCAAGATTACCTAGCGCCATCTGTTATAAAATTTTAGTAACAAATCATAGTTGACGTGTTTGTAAGTACTGTGACAGTTGTCAATTTGATAGCAAATTAAATTTTACTATTTGAATTTTAATTAAAAATAAAACTGCAATATGAAATATAAAAACGATATAAAATTAAGATACGAATTCGATATTAAGTAAATTCTATTTTCATGTTGAATTAATTGTCGCATATATATTTATATAATTTATTAAATAGAACTTCCAGCGTTATCTATTAAGCTTTCGCAGTACTTTTAAATTGAATAAGTAACCATCAACAGATGGCGTTGTCTGATGTGGCGTCATCTATCGATGATTACTTAAACGACTTTAAAAATGGCAATGTTCGTCAGGCAAGGTAATGCCAATGTTCATCTTACGAAACGCCAATTATTAATGTTTTCCCAATATGGCGTATGTAAACAGCAAAAGCGGTCACGATGAGTTTAAAGAAACGCCGAATGATCGGACGACAGGCCTCCGGGGATACGTAACCTTCGCATGGCCGCGTACAAGTCTGCTGAACAAACTATTACACCTTGTAATCGGTTACTTCGTGTGGTTTCGGGTGTGATCGGGTAGGATATAATATTTCGACGGTCTCCAAGTAAGTTGTATGAAATAAGGGAAGAATCTAATTCCTTTATTAAGTAGGTATATTGAAATTAAAAACGTATAAGTTCTATATTATATTATACATATTACCAATAAGAATTAAATATAATAATTATTATTTCCTAATATTCCAAGCCTGTTTCTGCCTTTTATCCATTGTTCGTAGTTATTTTATTTCGTTAATTTCAAAATATTTATTTCACAAATACATTATATGTAACTTCGACAAAGTTTACAGATTACATTTAAATTCTAAAATGTTAAGTCAGTGTCATAACGAATGATACTTTAACGTTACGTTAAAAGGTATTATAAAAAATCGCATATTACGTCCAGCGATGTGAGCACGAAACATCTGATTTACATTTTGACACTAAAATTAAAGTTAATAGGGCGTGTCCACTGAGATGTATCGGATGGTCTGCACACGTCGACCGACCCGTATACACATGTATTTACCGACAGTGAGATCATGTTTTTATCTAACAGATTCAATATATCGATTGATAAATAAGATATCACATTCAATCTATTGAAAGTTAAACTTATTACGATATTTATAAATATTTCCACGAGGTTTCATTGAACATGTGCGCCGGTGGAGTAGCTGATAGACGTCGTATAGACCGATCACATTATAATTTCTACGTATTATACGTATAATATGTATAAGGTGGTGGTCGAGGTCTGTACCGTCGGGTTTGACCCGACGCGGTCGGGGCTCGGGCGTGTCGGTAACTTACCGGGATGGGAAGGTAGCGTCGGTTGCAATGTAGGAAAAACAGCTCGGCGACTTCGTAGCTTAATCAGAAGCGCTGTTTTGTAGAGCGAACAGTCTCGAGTTTGATTCCCGTTTTGCAGACATTCATGTCAGAAATAAATGTTTGGTTTTGGGGGACGGTGGTTTGTGATATTTGAACTGTATATGTGGATCCATGTCACTGTGACATAAAGAATCCCAGAGCGGGTGTAAAAAATACACTCAATTTTTTAACGCTGAACAACCTGTCGGGCACGGATGATGCCAATATGGCTTAATTTGTATTCACTGATACGATTTCTATAGTGGTGGTAAATAGTGTAGTGTAGTGAGGGACATAAAAGCTTAACTTGTCCACTTGTAATCGATTGTCAGAGTTGTTGTGTGTTTTCTCATGTGTTCTGTGATTATCGTAAATTGTATTCGTTTTAGTCATATCGATTATAACTTAGTTGATCTCAATGTGATGTTTCTTTCTATACAAACTCCTCGGCACACTCGAGACAGGATAGACAGAATGTCGCTACATTCGTCAAACGACACGTTAACGCACAGCTCACAGGCAAACGATACTATGGTATAGATGAATATATTAATGACAAGGACGCTTGGGAATGATAGTGTCGAAACCGGTTCTGCGCAGGCTTAAACTGTTGTAATTACCATGTGTTGCTTAGCACACTTTGCTGTGGTGTTTCCTTCCACGTTTCTTCTCCTAAATATTAAATCACCTTTTCGAAACGGTAGTAGAAGCAAAAAATGACTTACATAAGTGTATTTACAGAATACCTATATCATTAAATGATGTTTGAATTGAAAACACGTTCGTCGGCAAGTACACAACAGACTGCATTGTGTGTTGTGACCGATGTAATATATGTATTTTGACGAACCACTGTGGATTCACCAAACCCGACCGTGCCAAGCAATGTCGCGGTCGGGGAAAGTGGCGGTCGACGGGTTCTGCTGTCATTAATATAATGCCGATAAGTGGTCTGTGACGCATTCGACGTGAATGTTATTTTACGATGCGACCTTTTGTTATTGCGCAAATGTTATAAAATATATTGATTCATGTGTAAGTAAAAAACGCGCTTTTTATTCCGTTAAGTGGCGACTACCGACCACGGCGGCCGGGGCAAACTCCGAGATGGTGCGGTGCACGCTGACCTCCCTTGCCCGCGGTACTTGCTCGGTACCATCCGGTTTTATCTCGTCGGTGCACGGTGGTCGGGTCATCGCTATCGAGCCGGCTGCCACCATCCGTCTACGACAAACTGTGAATTATTATAACGCATAATCGGTACGAAGTAGGTCCCCTGCGTCCTTCACGTTGAGAGACATGCACGTGTCCTCGCGACATTTACGTTAACCTGAGCGAGCGAATTTTTATATTCGCATAATTTTAAAAATTTAAAGGCGCGTGATTCGAACCTGGATCTGTCGTGTATGGGTTACATTCACAATCAATCAGTTTATTATTTGATTAATTCCAAGGAAAAGTTTAATATACATATGCATCTCGTAAATCATTGATGACGTTCGAAGATGCGGCGCAGTGCGGCAATTCTGTTAACTCACATAGCAAACTCGCAGATGATTCCGAGGTGAGATTATTATATCAAGTATCATGATCTATAAATCTATAATGAGAATGAATGGCATCACAGACAGACAACAACCGATAATAAACATTTATCTGTTACACAAATCTGCGGGAACCGAACGGGGTCGTTCACTCCGGCGGGGGAGGTGACGTCGAATATCCCCGTCGGTACGTATCGAAGAGACCGTCACCGAGGCACTTTCCGGCCCGAAGTTACCTTTGCCACGTTATCGGTCAGTGATGGTACGTACCACTCCCCCGATGTCGTCACCAGCCGAACGCTTCACGTCGGAAGTTAAAACAATGATTGATCCGCTTTGAAATGATTTCAAGGGAACCATTAAGTCGCGCGTCTCAGCTGGAAGTAAGAGATAAACGATTATTCGCAAAAGTTAAATTAGATACTAAAGCACATCAAATGTAAAAATTACTTTTTAGAAGTTTTCTGATGTATATTGACAAATTGATTTTATTTGTCTGTCCGTTTGTAAACATATCTATAACATTTACAACGAAGGTTCATGTTTAATTTTTATTTCGTTGTAAGAATGTGTCGTGGAATTTCTTCCAAATTATATATTATAAGTGCGGTCACTTGTCAGATGTAACGGGGTTTTGTGCTGTTACAATGGTTGCACTCACGGCTGCGTTATGGCTCTCGTGCTATCGTGCTCTGCAAGGGTTTAATTTCGAAACAGCAGAATTTATAAATTTCTCGTTGAGTTTAAGAGATATCGGACGTGTAATTTTTTTTTCATAATACTGCATAAAACATTCAACGATGGCGTTTATCCCGAAACTTAAAATATTGTTAACGAAATTAATCGGGTCGTATGGAACTTGCGCGTTAACAACCCTATATGATTACAAATGTACATTATCGAGCATTTGCTTAGCAAGTGAATTAACTTTGTTAAATATCAGGAACAATGACTAAATATATTCATGATCATCATGATTGCGGCCCATGATTGTCTCGTTTCTCCCGTAAGACTATAGTCCACCACGCTGGTAAATATCACACACCTGCTGGCACACACACAAATGATGCTTATGCAGCACTCACAGGAGAGCCAGTTTCGTCACGAAGACTTCTTTCACCGAAGCAAGCGTTATTTAAGTTGTGACACGCACGTAGTTTGAAAATTCGAGCTCCTCGCGTCTCCCGTCTTGATCAAAATCCTAGCCCACCACTGCTATCTAAATACTCTAATCTAAATATCACACAATTGCTAACATAAAAGTTAATTTTATATCTTAATTTTCTTTTCATCATACCTGCACAGTTGGTACTCGCTCATGTTCCCTCGTCGGTGGTGCGACTCGAGCCGTGATAACTTACGCAAACGGCCATCATCGTAGGTGAAATAATTAAATGTTTGTCATTCACTCGGTACAGGCGGCGGGACTTGGCCGCCGACCACCGCTCGGTATCTCCCGATCAACTTGTTATAAAGTCGTTCGCTGGAACATGTTCTGATTTTTAAAAAATAACCATTCAAAAGTGACCGATAAAAGCTTTGTTTGTGTGCTTGTTTTGAATAGTGATTTTTCGTCTCACAAATTCGGTAAGTTTAATTTGTTTTCATTTTATGTCACCGTATTCAATTTTTAAAAGCTCATACGTACATTTCGAAGCTCGAACTGAAACTTGATTTTGTAAAATGTATCTTCTGACTTTTGTACACGCGCAGGTACATCACAAACTACCTTCGTCTCGAATAGATCCAGCGATTTGTTTATTTTCTTTGTGTGTTTTTGTAATACCTATTAAATGTGTGCGTATGTAATGTGTGTGTTAAGTGTGACCTAAATTTGAAAATTTAAATCGCTGCATTCGTCGATGAAACCGAGTCGTCTTTTTATTATACAAAAACTCTAACAGAGCAGATTTACAACATTCGTTGTTTTACAACAAAATGGGACTGCAACACACGCAGGGTGTACAAGAAAACTTCCATTGTGTGTCTCAGTAACACATAAAGAAAACTCCATAAGTTTACAGTATACGATCCACTATAGTTTTGAACCTTGAACTTTATACGTAACCGAATATGTAATAAATACATATTTATGCAACAATTAACTCCCACAATGCTAATTCTCGAACTCGTTTTAATTTCAAACGCATTAATACTTTAACATTAACATTTACCTGGACGTCTTCTTTATCATCGTAATACGTTTACATTTATACAATTGATATTAAGTTTATGTTAGTTCCTTTTACACTGAAATATAAATCGTGGTTACATTTATTATTGATTTTGATTTATTATCGACATATTATTGTTGATGTTGTTGATTGTATGATATTATTGTTGATTTATTATCGACAACACACCGCATCCTAGTGAGGGGTTTATTACTTTGTTGGCAGTCCTTGTGTTTAATGCTTTATTGGTGAACTTATTAAAAAGCAAAAGTGTACATGCCGTCTCCATCGTGTCGTATGGCCATTACTACCCCGTACACGTCGCTTAATACCTCTCATAGAAGAACAGTCCTTTGGAGATCAAATGTAGACACATTTCTATTCTTGAAGATGGAGATAGAATGTCTTATTTGTAAGCGTTGTTAATGCTAACCCCAACAAGTTTATTGAAGCAACATGCTTCACAGCATAATTTATAAGGTCTTTATCGTTTCATTTGGTCGGTCGCAACGATTCACCGAGCTAAGCAAGTGAGAACGAAGCCGGTCGGATGGGCGGCCGCTAGTGGCTCAAGTTCTGACCCTTCTTAACTCAATTTCAGTAATCAGCACACGTTTATTCGTATCGGAGAAGTCAGGCGGCAAGAAGACTTTGGACGCTCGAGGTAACACGACTTCCACAATCCGCGATGCAGCAGCATGAGTCGAACGTTCCCGACCTGTTCAATGTGGATAGCTCCACGCCCAGCGCTGGGCGCTAGTCGCTCGAAGTCATTAAAATTTTTCACTTCATATATCTACTATCCATTGCCAATTACTTATTAGAATACATTTCAACGCGTCGTTATCTGGTCTGTATCTTAACTAAATTGGAGTCCGCTTGCATTACAGTAATTATACTAAACAACTGAAATAATTAAGCAAGGTTATTATTCATTACTTAATTTATTTGTAATAACTCGTAATTATTTTGGTATTTGGTAAGTTATTTTGGTATGATGCAAACTAGGGATGTTATGGGTATGAGATTTCGGATCTGGATATGGATACGGATATATGAATATTATTTTACTGGTTTCGGTAACGGTTACGGATATATTTATAATTAGGATATCCGATAGTTTCGGTTACGGTTACGAAACTCCATAACATCCGTGATGCAAACTCGAGCGCGCGCCTCGCTCGCCCTCAACAACAGAAGTCTATCTGCTTCCCTCACACCTACCTAGCCCTCGTCGCTGGTCACTGTATACGAGCAATCATTAATATTAATTTAGTAACATTATTGAAATAACACTTTATTATAATAATAATAATAATAATTATTATTATTATTAAATAACACTTTTTTTTAAACTGTGTTATATTGGGCATGTGTATTAGTGACATTTTATGCAGTCAGTTGTACTAGTGAACTACTCCCTAACTTCGACTATATTGTGGTAAATCTTCTCGATCTGATTTAAATACACCTGTGGCGATTGTTGAACCACTTGGACTGCACATAAAATGACAAAAACACCAACGTGGAGAATGTTCTGTTCAAGAGCAGGTTGCGTTGCGCTGAATGTAGAAGTTGGTAGATTTCGAAAAGCGTCTGGACGCTGTCACGGCACTAACTCCTGCAGTACGTTCGTGCTGAATTTCTTGCTTTCAAAGATCTTGTGACGACAATGTTACAACTAATGAGCAGAGGATATAGAAGTAGAAGAAAAAATATAAAAAAATAATCACGCAGGCCAAAGTTCACAATTGGTGGCCGAAATCCAATCTGAAGACAGTAAAAGACAGCATCATGCAATTTTATAGAAAGAGTCTCAACTTGCCCATCTAATCTGCGCCTTTAGTTATCCAAAATTTATTTTCTCATTCAGTACCCAGCCATATAACTTCTATTTATATTAAATTTCGAAATTCTTTTGTTTCGTAAGTACTCATTAAAGTTATATACTTCTAAAAATATACTATACTAAAGATATTATGATGACGTTCGACCATGAAGGACTAAGTGAATATATAAACAGTCAGACGCAAAATGGTCTATGGTATTCTCATTTTCGGAGTTTGAAAATTTGGTATTCTGAGTGGTTTATTTAATTATTGTTTTAATTGTTTCCTAAATGGCAGTTGTTAGTCAGATTTATTATAACATAGAATCTTTTTTAACGCTGGGAAATGCATTTACGCATCCCGCCGCGGGGAGGCGGCGGGTATGTGGGACTCGCTGGCACGCCCGCTACGTGCCAGAATACCCACTAAAACCCAGCGGGGCCCTCATCGTCTTCATGGGGCGCCACGGGATCACTCGCGCATACAACCGTGACGCCCCGACGGTTGGCCCGCCTAAGCGGGCCGCCTTCGCCAGAGCGCTCTCGGGCACCGTGAGCGCTCTACTGCCCCCGCATGTTCCCGTCCGCTGCGCCCTCCGCTTAACAGGGGGACACCCGGAGGAACCTACTCCGTGGGCCGCTCTTAGTCTGGTCCTTCACCCTGCGACTTCCGGTATGAGTAACTCTGCCGTATAGCCTCAGGGATCACTAGGACACGCAAGCCCCCCACCACAACAGGGTGGCGGCCCCCGGGGGGACATAGAATCTGCCTAACGTAACCTCACCTTACCTAAGCAAGACGGTACATAGTGTCAGTTCTCATTAATTGTAGGTTAGATCATTAATTGTGTTATATTTATCACTTTGCGTTTGCCACGTTGTAAGTTAAAGATAGTTTGACTGGTTCTCACCCGACGGTCACCACTCAGCATTACCTGCTATTAGTGATATATTATATTATTGTATTTTTTTATTGTGATTTGTGTTAAGTTTCGTAGTCGTGTAGAAATTTCTCAAAACACTTGGTACCACCAAAACACTATCACATTATTGCGGCCCTTCTGATGCTATAAACAATTGCTTTGTCTCGACTTCTTTAATGGATCTTGCAGTTCGACATCATATTCAACTTCCATTGCGTTGATGCTACATTTTTCTATCCCAACCTTCTACTTTACTTCTAGTGCAGCTAGACCAGAAGGACGTAGTAAGGGTGATGACATGTATGAAACTGACAGCTGTAGGATGCCATGACATTGGCAGGACAATGATATTACCAATAGTGAGGATTATCTTAGTCTCTGGAGGAAGGCGTATGTGCGATCTCTTCCAAAAATCCCGAAACGAATTCTGACCATTATCATCCAAATACAACAACAGACCAGAAGAGGTAGGTTATGTCTTCAGTACCCATTATCGACCATTTATCGAATGAAAGGCCTTTTGTTTTTTGATCAGCTCTTGAAATAGAAAAAATATAACACTATAACTCGGGGCATCGGTCGAGCGGAGCGATGGTTCGGTTATTATCAATGTCCTGCGTTACCTAATGACCGCTGCGACCGACCACGCGGCCACGCGGCCTATACGACAAATAATGTGTGTCAAGAGCAAAATACTGTCTATAATATGGTAGATTTGAGCAACGTAACTCAAAGCAAAATTTTACACAACAATCTTGTTTGACCGGCGACCGGACAGGTGGGCCAGTGTGGTAGATTGTGGTCGTTACACTTCTGATTTCTATTCGAGTGAGGCACGCTCACTAGTGTTAAGGTCATAATTTTACGTTGTATTCCTTGATAATTTTATTTTACTGTAAGAATCGACAAAGGATCTAACTGGCCACTTGATGGAAAAGACTTTTATTTAAAAAAACCGGGCTATTTTGAAATTTTTGCAGCGGCATCAAATGGACTAGCGTCGACGTACAAATACGTGAAAATCACGCAAATGTCTGTTTGGATCTAGTTATTATTTCGTCATTCTGAGGTTTAGAGTCCAAGAAAAGAATCCACTTGGTCTGGATAGAATTTCGATCGTTCCAGCACAGCTCGTAGCTATACTGCAAGCCTGATAAGGAACATTTAAGAAACCTGTCCTATTTTTTATGATGTACGAAACTGAAAAGTGGTCAATTCGAGCAGATTTAGTTTTATTTTTTTGTGGTTCTTTAAAAACCCTTTATTTTCCTAATTTTGTTGTTAATGTTCTGCAACAAAATACGAATATTGTGTGAACCAGACCGCAAAAAGTTAAGAAATTGATAATGAATGTAAAGGGGGCATTATTTTGTTTTAAATTAATGACTATCAATGTTAAGTAATTTGTTAAGGTTGGAATTTGGATATACTTGTGGCGAGAGTAGCCCTGGCCCACTACGCACTGCGCACTTTCAGGAGTTTAAGTCACTCAGTTCAGTTGAGCTAACTAAATCAAGCGCTTTATTTACTCGACATACGCGCTGAAATATAAACGTGATCATTGAAATATAAATAAGGTGGAAACTTCTATTCCTAAAACTGGAAATGTGGAAAGGAAGCTAAGGTAGGTAAATATGCTAATTTTGGCACTTAATAGACATGTCAATGTTTTGTGACATTGAAGCTCTCGAGATTAGAATCACCCCATTGAAAACCTGCCTAAAGTATCGATTCATACGCTTCACCATAGCATCTCGTTCAAGTTATTTGTGATGTCTATAAGCTTACTGTCCTGTCGTCTGTGCAGATCATGAAAAGATCATGAGCAGATCTTTAAATGGAACACGAAAGATTTGCAGAATGAACGGACTTCGTAGGAACTCGATAATAAGTTCCTATAAGCGACCCTCTAAAATAACGCTGAGTTACCGTTCTCTGGCAAAGTCAGAAGGACCAACCTTGAGATAGACAAGCCCGGAAGCTTGTCTTTAGAACCATGTGAAGTCCATGTGAGGGACCGAACTAATATCTGGATAAATGATGTATATATATAAATATATATAAATGATGGTATAATGGACGTAAACGCGTGGCGTGGATGTACTTTCATCAGCTTATTTAACCTTGGATCAGTGTTATTAAACATTGCCTAATGCCGGCGCAGATTTTGCGAATTACGCGCATAAAAACTATTTGATTCTAATAACCCGACATAACAACTGGTAGTCATTTTATCACACGTTTTATAAATGTTTTATTCGCCCCATTTTATTGTAAGGTGTACGAGACGTAAAGCATGATTTCTGAACCGAAACCTGTTCGCGTTACTGATATGTCATAATTATGCCAAGGATCGTGATGTATTTAACGACACATGCAACCAGCATGTAGCCGATTATGAAATCATACAGACCGTCATTTCAATAAGTTTGTTTTGTATATTGTTAGCCAGTAAAAACCAGATTCAAATTTGAAATTTTTTGGAAAATTTCTACCAACACCTGTTTCACTCCCGGGCCAGGGTTTCCTCTCACAATGAGGGCGGTTTGGCCCAGCGCACGAGACACACCTCACTTATTAAGAACTCCCAAGAATGCACGATGTTTTCCTTCAACCGTCAAGAGTTACTTCCCCATCGGTCTCAACGTGAATATGATCCACGTTTTGGCTACAAGATACTAAATGTATCAAGGTACAATCTCAGCGTTGCGCGCCAAGAAGGCAGCGCGGGACAGCTGTTCACCAGTTCTCTAACACTACGACCGAAACACGTTTAAAAGACGAGTTGACAACGGTTGATATGTTATTATTGACGACGTGGTGGCTCATTCGGTGTTGACCCTGGCCGATGAGCGAGAGATCCCGGGTTCGATTCCTGGCCGAGACAGGTACAGGAAGTGTTTGTTCTCTGGTCATGGGTGTTGGTTATATCATATTTGTGTACCTCCATGCCGCAGCAACACAGGGTATCCTCGTACGGGGGTGTTTGTGTGAACGTTTATTTTCAATGATGAGTGATGATAAATCTTAATAAATAAATATAATAATAATAAATAATCATACTAACGGCCGAAACTTTTCCAGAGAGGACGCGAGGAATGTTCGATATCCGTTATTGACAAATAACGATATATTAATTGTTTGTTGTCAGCATTCTGTGGAAAAACGATTTGCAGTGATCGTAATTATTGCGTCCAGTTGTACACGGGAGGTATCGAACGATGTCGCGGTGTAGGTCAGAGTTTCCCAAACTTCTTACCAAAACACAAAATTCATTATTGGTCTTCAGTCGACCGTGTAATTTGTCTTTTTAATTATAGACGGTGGAGAGACTATTGTGTAAGAGGCAGCTATCAGAAGTTGCGTCACAATTGTCGCAGTACACGTACAGTTATTGAATATTTTGATTAGTTTACAGTTGAACATGACAACAATACTTGCTACACTGTAGCAAGCCCTTACTAGAACAACTTGCTCGCTTCCCTGTACAGCACCCAATGTCCTCAGATTCCATTCCTACCTACCAACACAATCCCCTTCAGCTTGATACAATCTGTTGTCCACTCACAGCTAATTTTGCGAACAAATGATACGATAAACACACATGAACACGTGTCGATACCACTTCACCACGCGAATTTTCGGAACATCTTTCAGAACCCTAACTATTGTGTGTGACTTGCGGTGAGTTTTAGTTACAAATACGCAAACAGTTACAAATACGCCGTGTTTAAACTTTACTTAATACATTTCATTTGAACTCTCGCTTTTTTAATTATGTTGTTCCCGAACATGTTTGTACGTTTCTTTGCGTACTTCGTGTTTTTCATTATAGTCTACCTCACTGACTCGACGAAACTAATATAATTATTATTGTTGTCGATCTTAGCCTGGGCGGCCTCTAGGCGCATCCTAAACCATTCTTCTCATGGCCATTTGTATAGCAAAATAGACTCGTTCAAATTTACATATTTATAGTATAAAGCAAAGTTTGTGGCTGCGTGTCTGAACGCGATAATTTAAAAAAATAATGCACAGCTTTTCATGTCTGTTAATAGATATAGTGCTTCTTAAACAAGGCTTATATACATGTGGAGTAAATTCGAACAATTCACTTAACTCGCAATAAAAATTATTAACAATTATGTCAGGTGAGGTGACTGTTGTGCACCTGACGATCACGTCTTCGTATACGACGCGAGCTTAGGTAACTTACTCATACTGTAACGTCAATTTATATATTTATATGTTTCCTAAAGTTCTTCATTGATAAGACCACAGCTCATCAATAGCGACCCTAATAAAAAAAGATGCCGTCATGTTAACCATGTATGGATAAAACCTACGGTTTTTATTTACATTACCTTCATAATGTGTAGCTGTGTTATCACGGAATTGGGGGGTAGATTGGTAATTGATGTTTTGTAAGGTACATTACACAGCTGCTTCGCGGTTGACACACACAGGAGAAAAAGGTACTGAACTGTTGCCTCTGATATGAAGTAAATCTCGGCTCAATGCTGTATAAAATGACACGCGTGGGCCATTGAATTGTTCGAATAAAGAACTACTGTCATATAACAAGTTCTTCAATCCACTTAGTTAACGATGTTTTAATTGTTATACTTCGGCAGAGATATTGTTTTTATTATAACACTCTTATCTTATATCACTAACATGTTAAGTGTACTCATATGGAAGTGAATAACAGCAAACTATACATTAGCACACACTAAAACTATGTATAGTGCTCGACTAGAGCTTAGTATCTAGTAATACATTGGCAAATATGGTTAATTAAGTCCTTGAAAAGACAATTTCGATGTCCAAGTCTGTAAAATACATGTAAATACAAATGCCTGTTACATAAAGGTTTCGTAATCAAGAGACAATTCTGAAGACAAGATTCACATTCATTATGTACTACCTACATAATAGGTTAGTATTTAGTTATGTACAGTTACATTATAAATCAGGTAATACATACATATTGTGAATCTACTTTTAATGAAGGTTTAAGTCTTTCCTATGGTTTCATGATCACAAACTTTGAATTAAGCAGAAGAGCAGCGGTTTCTACCGGTATATATATTTTTATATGAAGAATTGATACTCAATAGTATTTGTTTTCTGCTTTTCATAGTAACATTTTCCAAGCTTCCAAATTTGAGAAGCCATGATGGAAGATGCCTATTACTGTATTTTTTCACATGACTTTAATTTATATATAGTTCAAATTATCCTTTCCTACTATACAAATATTGAAAACAAGGTCAATTGTTTTATCCCACATCAAGATAACATAAGACAAAATAATCAGCGAACAACACAATGTCCGCATAAATGCTCATCCGATACAGCAAATCGTTAATCTAGACTAGAAAAAGAAAAGTAAACCCATGACAGTTTATAATCTCGATAATTTTGCATCATTTATGCTAACATATTAAACTATATCTTGTGAATAAGACACGATCAGATTGAGTTAAGTGCGCTTGACGGCCTAGAAGTGTGTGAAGTAGTGTTTCGCGCTCAACACAATCAATAATATTGAGCTACAATTATGTTAACTTAACGTCCTTGAGAGGCAATCATGACTAAGCGACAAAAATATCAATATTTATTTTTATGTTATTTAAATCGTGATATTTTTATCTGTTGTTTGGTCTGAGTTAAAAAATTGTTAGGCGAACGTTATCGTCACATAGTCTGCCTATGGAATGAATTCAATTTCAAACTTTAACGAAATATTATTGTATATTTGTTTTTCTTAATTCACTTAATTCACTCTCATATAGAATTCCATCAACGTCGCTTCTTAAATTTATGTAGTTTCAAGTGTAGGTAACTAACATTGCGTAACTCATCATCGATCAGATCTAAAAACCCTTGCCGATTGTATGGAGTCGGCTTATTCTCACGGTGTACTAATTAGTATTACGAGGTTATGAGATCGTGTGATTCATCTAGATTGTATGGGAATTATCTGTACAATTCGGTATCGTCGATCTGGCAATAAAATCGCAAGAAGGTTTTTCCCCGCGGTGAGAAGCTGTCGTGGTAAGATGGCAGTACACGACTTCGTAGGGCAGGGCGGGGCAGGTTTGTGTCGATCGTATGTGATTGGGACACTCATGAGTTATGTCAGGCGCGATCGGCAGTAGGTGGACGCATACCAGGTTGGATAAGTTACGTTCGGGACTCGTAATCATCAAAAGGCGCTCGGCCGCTTTGTAGGAGGTTTCAGGTTCCTTGTCAGATTTCTTTCCACTAAAATCTTCACTCATGAGCCGTCGGCAATATATGGATTGTATGCAGTACGTAATGTAAACCTAGGAATACTCTAGAATTCCGTTCACTTGACGTTTCTTTCGAGGCACGGTAACTTGTGGTAAGGGATAGATGCTCTTGCGCGAACTCAAAGCAGACCCCCAGCAGCGCCAGAAACCCAGGACGGGCCCAGTGAAGAATAGATGAAGTGAAACAATTCTGTGTGGAAAGCCTGTTAAGCGATAGGTTCCGGGAATTTTTGTTAGAGAGCGATATGTCATGTCGGAGGGCTTCGAGCTTAAATAAAGGTATATCCTCCTGGCGACACTATCTTAGACAAACAGAAAAATTAAAAAAAAAACGAGAATTGCTTTTTTTGTTCGAGGTGTTTTGATTAAAAACTCAGAGGAATACTTTCAAATTCAAATTCATTTAATCATATAGGTATTCTGTAAATACACTTATGCACGTCATTTTTTGCTTGTACTACCATTTCGAAAAGGTTGACACGGCAAGGCTCACAGAATATGAGACGAGCGTCTTCTTAGCATCAATTGTTACAAACGAAACACACAACATATCACATAGAGTTGTCGAAACTCGCTTGACAGTCGAGTGTGATTTTTGTCAGGTTCGGTCCGAGATGCGGATAAAATTTCCAAGCTTACGTCAGTTCGTTGTTTATCAAAATATTTAGAAGGAGCAGCTAAAGTTGCAGCGCAATTACTTTTAAGGATGTTAGATGTAGATCCAAAAACAATTGGAGAATTCCAAACGATACATAAATATGATATGAATACAATATAATATATAATCATCAATACGAGCATGGTCGTATATTATGTATCAATTATTTTTGTAGATTAAATAATCTGAGAAATTATATGCGTGCTTTGTTTTGTGAACTCCTCCTTTTTATGAGAAAATATGAAAATATGAAAGCCCGTGCATTAGTTTTTTCAATTATTAAAAAAATAAATAAACGTTTACACACTCACACTCACTAGAATTCCCTGTGTTGAAGGTGGCATGGACGTACATAAATATAACATTACAAACACCCATGAACCGAGAACAAACATTTATCTGTCACATAAATCTCTGCCCCGGCCGGGAATGGAACCCGGAACCCCTCGCTCGGTTAACAGGCTCACTACCAACCGGGCTACAGCGTCGTGAAATTATTGCACTCAGATAAAGAAACAGGGAATGTGTTGTATACTCTATAGCCTGTGTCTATCCGAAATACTCGTAATATGCGTTTAAACTGGTAAAACAACTTTTCAAACACGTGCCGCGGTTTCGGAGATTATCTTCCGCATACACACAAACACACAGAATTAGCACTCTCTATATAATATTAGCTTAGATACGCATTACAATTTTATATGTAAGCATCAAATTATTGTTAATAAATGAAGGTTGCATTATAACAGCTACTAAAATAAAGCTATATTATGTCACCTCATTAAATACACCATACATAGTCGTAAGATCGTTCATTTTTGGAATACAAAGTCGATAATTAATTATTTATTGATTTATCAACATTACGATGTATATACGAATCGTAGTGTGTTAATGACCACAAACAGGATGTATTGTAGCATAATATTTTTATTTAGTTCCAAGTATCTCTACTAATAACAAAACTACCGCGGCCGATAATGAATATTTCAATGTAGGCGGTCTTTGTTTAAAACTTAGTGTGCGAAATGTTGACGTCTCGTAGGATAGGTAGTTAGAATAATTTAATCTTCATTACATTTAGAAATACACCTTTGATAAAGTGTTTTAGGAACCGGTGTAAGAAGTTCCCGCGCGGCGCAGCGTGTCGCGGCGTCATGTTAAAGCACAGATATTTGAGTAACACGCGTGTCTCTCCGTGTCACGACCGATCACTTGCAGCGTGTACTAATTATATATTAATCGGTTACTTCTAGAAAGGTTTTAGTTTCGATTCGTATTGAGAACGGTTTAATTACATGTGACTGTACGGGCTACAGCACGTACGTTTTTGTAGCGTCAGCAGTTTACGCTATCACGCTACATTAATGCATTTTTGAGTCAGCGCGCTAATTGAGCCAAGCAACACCGGTCACGCGTGCTCGCGCTATCATTGCTCATCTATCATTTAATTAGATTCAGTTGGTTCGATCAATAAGCTATCAATTATCAACTTCCCAGTGCTGACTATCATTTACTATCAACTGCTATCAACCAACAAGCACAAGGGTTCCGTCGCAGCCCCCACAGTGACGTTAAATCTCACATTAAATTGATATCTATATAGAGAGTTGGGCCCTCCGTCGCCCTGTTATTGATCGATCGAACCGGTGGGTGTCTCTGGGGAGGTTGCGATATATTATTACGTTCTAAAACTACTTCGGTGCAAAGATGCCTATATATAATCAGCTCGGTGCAAGGGTTTCCCTTTATCTATGAGTCCGAGCAGCCTCTGATTGCTATGATGCTTGGGAGTCAGTTAAAAGCAGATTTCTCGCTTTATTTTGTTTGTATTGATGCTTTTGGTGATAGGAGGTCCATGGGCTATCTATCAGCTCGTTTATCGACAATTTCTAAGAAAAAGGAAAAAAAAGTTCTAATGTGAAACACCATCATTTATCATCCCTCTTAAAGCAACACGGCGAACGTCGTACCACATTTTGGATAATCGCTGTACCCATGCCCTATTCAACGGGACCGTTTATGGTCCTAGATGGGTTTCCACGAGGTGTTAGACAAAAATTTGGACATAGACTACTTACGAGAAAAGTAAATAAAATGTTTATAATAAGCGCACGCACTAAGATTTCCCTTTATTGTCTATTGATTCCCTTTACGTGTCGTATTTGACGTGACTATAGACCATTAAATACCTAAGGACAACATATAAACATTTACATTATAGACATTTATAGTGTATAGATAAAATATGATAAGGGGTTTTTACGTTGTTGAGAGTTCCGGGTCAAATCCTTCACATTTATTTCATTTCACACATAATATTAGGTTTCAATTATATTCATATTAGGTATATCGTATACATAAATTGTAATCATCTCCACAGTGTTCTAAAAGCGTCGATTAAAGCATTTGATAATTTATGTTTACGTTGCGTTTGGCTAGCGTTGGGGAATGTAGCTTTGCCCACTCGCATTATGCAAACATATATGTATCACTAAGAAGGTCCGTCTCGGTGGGGCTAATGTATAATGTACACACAAGAAACTGAAACATAGCTCAGCGTCACATGTTGCGTAGCTATAAATAAATGTATGTGTTGTATGTTTGTGTGTATGCCGATCACGTCGGGCCGGCGTCGTCCTCGGCAATTACATATTTTATTCCGTCGCCGCGTGCACTGTAGTTTCTTCCCGAGTTAATACGTTCGTTGTTCGTACCGACCGCTCCGCCGGAGGCATGGAGTTCGACGGATTGGGATTGGATAGAATGGAAATAGATTAACCATATAGTATAAATATTATCTTTTTATTTTTAAAAGCATATCCGTTTGTTCATATTGCAGTGTTTTCAAAGGAATTGAAAGAAGAAAGACAGTTAGTATAATTTTTTTTTTATATTTGTTACCTAAGAACACCGTCAAATCTTAAAATTATAATTTTTCAAAGAGGTGCTGTGGTTTAGGATTTTACTTTCCACATGTATACAAATTCACAAAATTCGCACTCTCTCCTCATGATACTAGCGTAGATTTAGATTGGAAGTCGAAATAGGTTTTTTTGTTAAGGTAGTTTTTATTGCAACACAAGAATGTGGTCTGTACCCACTTTTTTACCCCATATCAAAATGCCATATTATTAGCGATAGAAACAAGTCTAGCAGTTTTTGCGCCAATGAACTTATGACCACTCTCGAAAAAACATGGATTTTTCCATGTTTAATATACTTCGGGGATTTTGTTAACTATCAATATATTCAGTGACGCAAATTGTATGCATTAATTTTTTTGTTTAGACATAGAACACAATCGATATCATCAAAATTAACTTCACGTCGAATTGATTGAAAATGATTATAAACATATTTATTCGATGCTTTTTATACGAGCAACGTTATGTTAAGCAAAAAATGGACAACAACAGGTTTCTTCCAATAGATTTTTTTAAATAACAAGTATGTACATCTAATACGACTACCAGTTCAATATCGATGTTCCCCTGTTACCAAGAAGTACGGTATTTTATTTACATAGAATAAGTTAATGCTAGACAACTATCCCCCCTGATGGTAAGTGGTAATGAAGTCTACGATGTTGAACGCACTAACTTATGAATAGCCTATTCACTCTCCTCTTGAAGAATCCCACATCGTAAGTAGCCGGGAACACCGACCGCGGGCAAGTTATTCCAGTCCTTTGCAGTGCGCATAATGAATGAAGACACAAACCGCGTCGTTAGTGCAGGTGGTACGTTCACTACGTGAGGGTGGATACCTGCCGTACGTCGAGTTGCCCGATGGAGGAACGGTGATGGGGGAATGAGAACATTGAACCACTATATATAATGAAGAGCCTTCGACATCCGCCTTCTTATGTCTTTATTTAGATTGCAACGTACTCGTAAATATGTAACTATGAACTTCGATAATAACAGGTTCCTCACTCGTGGTACCCTGATCTTCGACGCATCGGTGATGGCGCGGACATTGGTGGGCAGCGGCGGACACCCGCCGTGTCTGTTCGATAGTTATCTCCAAGTCAGTGTGTCTGACGTATATACTTACCATCGAATGGGGTAGGCGAGCAAAAATTATACGAAAAATCAGTCACTGTTTGGGAGCCTTTTTCATATCTTTACTAAAAGTATAATAAAACCGTTCACGAAGTTACATTGTACAATTATTTGTTATCAGTTTTTAAATATTTTTCAATATCGATTTGGATGACTGAATTTAATGCAAAAACTTCTAAAGGTGTGATTTTAGTCTAAGTCATCGCGCTTTAAGTCAAGCGCTGTTTCCGCTATGACGAACATCAAAGTTAAACGGAACCGAAGTGGACTGATTACGTGGAATATTAAATGTATTTAGCCGTATCAGGGCGGCTTAGAATACTCCCCCCAATTCCATGCTGGCAAGACAGGGTGTCGTAAGAGGCGACATAGCCGACCTGCTGGGTGGCAGGGCTTCGCGTTATGATTATATTATCAGTATTATTATTAAATCATTAATATTTTTAATGGTGTTATTATCTTTCCGTAAAGCCTACCTGGCTAGCTACCACCCTCCTGCTTGTCAGCCAGTCAGCCGCCAAACGACTCGTCGTGTTCCGGCTGGGAGCTTGAGATCCAGTACTTGCTTTCTAACCTTCTTCTCATTTCCTGGCCGACAACGCATTAGTGATACTTTTGGTCTTGCTGATTTCCATGACGGTGATCACTTACCATCGGTGGCTCGTCTGCTCGTTTGTCGGCTATTAACATAAAAAAAAGAATTGAAAAAAAATTTTTGATAATAAGGATATCATTAAAATATTGGCTAAATATAATTTTATTATAATGATACATTATTTTTAAAAAGTGGAAAAAATGTGAGCGAAATTTAAAATATCCAAACGCACGCTCTTGGCTAGCGAAACACACCAAGTCAGCATGGAGGGCTGTCTTTTTTAAAATTACTGGTTGTTTGATACGATTTGTCGTATTGAATTCAGAACTTATATTATCGAAGTATTTTCTTTCAGTAAGCTTTTGATCAAATTTATACTACTGATTTAAACAACTAACTCATGATTGTTCCGTAATGGACGTAATATTACTTTTCTTCTGCCCGATTACTATGTTTACGAGTTCATTATAAACGTGTCTTCCGATAGGTGGTAAAAGCTTCCAGCATTGATGGTTCAATTCAAGCAAAGATTTCTTATGATTGATGAGAGCCTGGCTTTGCATAAAATGCTGGCTAAGAAATATTATTTATTATTATTTATTTTGGTTCTTTTCGCTTTCCACTGTATGAGCAAAATTCTCTTCATGTAGTCATAATCTCGAACAGTTGTTTCATTTATTTCAATGAAAATAAACCCTAGTCAATTTTATTCTGTTTCCGTTTATTATTGTGTGTACAATCATCACGTCACTTGCATTTATTATCAAAATGATTAAAGTATCATTGTAAATATATATATATATATATATATAATCAATGAATGATTGCCTCATCCATTTAGTTAAATATTAATAGTTAAATAATAATAAATTGAAGTCTTCCTCACAAGAACAAAGGCTGTAGAGCACTACGATGTTTCACACATTCTTGTAAATTTTGTGGGACCTTTCTGGTGTACCATTCACTTACCATTCTTCACAGCACATGTATCGTTAGCTGAACCTATGTTATAGGTAATGTAAGTAAATACGTCGGTTCAACTTTGTAAACCGTGACGCAGTTAAACGGCTATTATCGTCTTGTTGGTTAACGTACAAATGACATTTGTAATTGTATGGTGAGGGCGGCCGATTGCATTATGTAATCAGTAATTATTTATAGGTGCTCTTAGGTACTTACATTACACATTTATATTCTGTAGAATTTATATATATATGTATTGAGGCTGTGTATGACATTAAAAAAATTGCGGTGTATACAAAAAATGTTAAGGAGTTCCGTTCTGTTAAAGGAATATTTTCTCATTTTTATAGAATTTAAGGATTAGAAATCTCCATTTAGGTTTCTCTTTGTACTATGGGTAACGAACATAATAGGTGCATAGCCGAAGTTTTCGTAAGTATAGATAGAGGTTGTAATAGTTGATTTTCTTGAGTTTCCTCATAGCCATAAACTTTATAAATATGGGAGTTTTCATTTGATATGTCACAAGATCTACTGGATAAAATATTTTTACATTAGTTAATTTACTCCACAAAGTTAAATAATCGTTTAAGGTAAGTATACCGACTAAAGCTCCTGGATTATATAACTTATTCATACATATGCTCCGGCCAATTTGATTTTTTTCATTCAGTCGGTACATTTGGAGAAAATAGGATATGTCAGATATACAGATAGTCACGGGATGTCCCATAAAGATTTCGTTTTCACATCACATAAAAGGAATCATAAAACTTGTAAAAGCAATAAAAGAATGAAAGATCAACTTTTTGTTGTTCATCGTGGTTAATAATTAAAATATATATTTATAATAAACTGAAGGAAATAGTCTGTTCATTCAATAATTTTTAGGAAATTCTAAGGTAGGTTGACTATCTTATATTTTTGTGGTCTATTCGTGTGTCTAGCTAATTTAGAAGTGTAGTTAATCTGTGCTCATATCACACGGAAAACACTAAATACATACATATAAGTAATATTTGACATACTCCCAACTTACATCATGAGTTATTCTTTGGTGCCTTTAATTTTGGGAAATGGATCTTTTCCTGCGGAATAACAAATAAAAGTATGTTGGATATGTGTTGCTGTCTGAACAACATTTTGACTGCTTTTCTTTAAAATTAATGAACCACTTCGTAATATCCCTGAATCAATGGAGTGGGCCAAAACATAAATTAATTAAACGATTAATGAATGAACTTTATTGAATCACCGATAAAAATAGGTAACAATAGTTTTTATAAAATGTAATGCTAGGTTTTGTGAAATGAAGTGGCGCGGGGCGGGTTTCTGTTGGACCATCTTGAGCGTAGCTAGCTTACTTCCTAGACGAACGCGAGCGGTCAACGCGGTCATTACCTTAATCGCTACATGGTACGTCATCTGGGCAATCATAATAACAATTATCAATATTAAACCGGCGCGGGAAAAACCTATCGTTATATGGGATTAGATTTATAGCCACGTGTTTATAAGAAATAGCCGACAAACTACCAGGAAATTAATTATAAATATATAAACGTTCACACGCTCCCTGTGGTAACGCAGTGAAATGGACGTACACAATAACATAACACACACACCGACGACCCGAGAACATACTTTTATCTGTGATATAATTGTGTGCTCTTGTCGAATATCAAACCTAGGATCAATCGGTCAATTAGGGTCAGTCCAAAATGGGCTACAGGGTCGTCTAAAACTGTGTCTAAAGTCGCTTTGCCGACTGAGCAGGTACCTAAGCGGTGAAGCACTATCATCATCATCCATCCATCAGCCTTTGGAGGTCCACTGCTGGACATAGGCCTCCCCTAACTTGCGCACACGCAAAAAAAATTGGTGAAGCACACTTCAATTAAAACCAAAACTCGACTGTTTGTAAACCGTAAACCGTCTAACCCTGGGATTAAACTTTGCCGGGCTAACCTCACTCCGTAGGCGCGGCCACTGCATCCAGATATACCTACATATTCGTCACAGTTGAAGTCTATCACAAGCGACGTTGACTTAAATACACAAAACAGTACAGCTTAACACTTGCGGTAGTCCAACCATTTTGATGTCGGAGTACACTCGTACACTCGTAGAGTCTACTCACCCTGATGATGTTCTGTTTCGGAGGGAAACACGTGTTGGTGACGGTATGTGTGTTGGTATATACTTTTATCATAATTGCATGTTTTACTTCGTGGACGGAGGGAGATTTCATGCATGTATAGAAATATATACCATCATACATTGTGCTTGTGGATTGTTGCAAAGTAAATTAATACTAATTTAATAACAATGAATTTCTGCACAGTAACGCCTGATACTATCAACTATAACATAATTATAACATCTACAAAGTAACTTTGTAACCTGCGCGGAGTCAGCAGCGACGCTATTATTTTCAGGCGACTTTGTTACCGACATACACGTATGCTTCGTATTCTTTTATAGCTGACATAAAGACGTAGCGTATATTTGCTTGGACTTAGTTTATTTTTTGGTTACACATACCAGAGTACTATAAATGTCTTGTTAGGGTGCAGTGTACACAGTCTTCCTTAAATTTTTACCTCAAAATCTCACCTGACTTTAATTTAGACTGTCATTAAATCGTAATAACATCGTATTGTGCAACATCACCTTGGCATTTTTGTTGAAGCTATCATTCTGTGACACGGGGTGCATTCGAACAGGTTTATTACGACCGCGATGGTTCGTTTGTGCGACTAACTTGCGGCTGACGGCAGGCGCCGCTTTCGCTAATGCGAGCGATTAATGACGCGTGATTTGACTTATTAATAACTCAATAATTGAAATTTCAAGCAGTGCTAATTACGTATTCCCCGTAACTTCGATTAGGACAACGGGCTTATTTAATTGATAGCAGTTCTATTTGAAGGTGGACAGGTATTATTTGATTTCAATAAGAGGCAACGTCATTTGCATGCGACCCTGCAAGCCTAAACATCATTGTGGTGAAGCCGACGGCTTCTCTGGCTTCTCGGCTGGTATGGTCATGATCAGCTTAGACTCTTGATAAGGAAAATTAATAGACTCGATAAACCTTCGTAACTCGTCGGTTTGTTGTTAATAGATCGAGTAATTCTCGAGCGCGTTACGACTCACACCGCCCACTGAGACAGTGGACCCGGTAGTTAAGTCAAAAGGCGACCTTATTCATGACTAAATGCTTTCTAATGGAACACGGTGACACGTACTCCAAGTGAGTTTCATAATTCGTTATCGTTATACATATATTCGTGACAAGGTGTCGGTCACTATGACACAGTTTCGACATTCCAGTGAAACAGCAAAAAGTGTTTATACTTTTCATGTTGAATTATTAATTCCGTCTCGACATCCATGTGACGCAGGGGAGGTCCGAGATCCCAATAAGCAATTGAATATGTCGGTCGATTTCTCCGATGGGGGATCTTAATATCTACAATTTATTTATTTAATAGGTTTTAACCAAAACTATTTAGTTTCAAGGTTAAGTATATTTTTCATATATAGGTAAATAAATTCAATGTATTCAGGTATACACATGAAAGTATAATAAGAAATATGTGTAGACTTTACGTGATAAATGTATAAGGAATTAATAGAACCAGACATTTCACATTAAATGACCCTATGATATATGTAAGTCAAAATTGTTAATAATATTATAAGTATTTTATGTTCGTGAAATATTAGAGGATCCTTCAACAAGAAAATCTTGTTGAAGGATAACAAAATATAAAGATTAGTGTCGTGTAGGTTTTCATATATCTTTGCGACGAAACCATGTTTCCTCGCTCGTGGCGCACTCTACAGGAAAATCGAGTTAATGGCGTCAAGTCTTATAACTTGTCTCCTTATGTTACCTACTACTCCTCACGAAAATGAATTTGAGATGTTTCAACTTGTTTCAGTGTATTTTCGGCTGCTAAATTATCTTATTATGCTTATCTGACAATAATAAAAGGTTCACCTTAATTTTTTATTTAAAAATATTTTGTTGACAGGTAAACGAGCTCACCATGGCGCCATCTATTAGCGTAGCAGAGTACTACGCTGGGAAGTCAATATTCATCACCGGAGCCACCGGTTTCATGGGCAAGGTTATGGTAGAAAAACTGCTAAGATGCTGTCCGGATATTAAGACCATATACCTTCTCATGAGGCCGAAGAAGGGTCAGGGCACGAGGGAGCGGTTGGAGGATTTCATAAATTGCAGGGTGAGACTGTTCGTTTACAATGCTACGGAACATGGTGTGTACTAGGAATTTTAATATATCTGACATAGCACAATTAACTACTGATTAAAGTAATAAGCTTACAATTATATACTTTTCGAGATATTACAAAAAAACACTTTCTCTCCTTTTGATCGATTGATTTGAAAATTTGTGATTTTTACAGGTCTTCGATAAACTCCAGGATACTTCCCCAAAATGTTTCGACAAACTCCGCTTGGTGCCAGGGGATATTCTGCTTCAGGACATGGGTATCTCCATCCAGGACTGGGAGGAGCTCGAACGCGAATGTCAGATTGTATTCCATTGTGCAGCGTGTGTCAGGTAATCTTCACCCCTTATTTCTTTATTTTCAACTAGTTGTGCCCGCGACTTCAGCCGTGTGGAATTTAACAAAAAAGTTATTTAGTAGAAATAAAAGTAGCCTAAGCTACTTCTTATTACATCAGCCACCTGCCACTGAAAGTCGCGTCAAAATCGGTCCAGCCGTTTCAGAGATTATCCGGAACAAACAGACAGACAGAGAAAAATTGCAAAAAATGTTATTTTGGTATATGTACCGTATATACATTTCATATGCATGTAGTAAAAAGCGGTTATTTTAATATTACAAACAGACACTTCAATTTTATTTATTTGTGTAGATATAGATATTTCGGTACTTCAAACAGCATATTAGCTCTTCCGTTGTTGTAGGGTCGCACCGTCTTCCCACAGCTTAGGAATTTCTGGCGCGCCAGTTGATCACGAACACCTCCATTTGCTTGTGCGTGATGGAGCCAGCCTCATCGTGACAAACAATAATGGTCCTCTTAATGGGCTCGGGTTTCTTCCCGCAATGAGAGGGGTTTGGACCGTAGTTTGTCACGCTGGCTTAGATAATTGGTAGACTTCACACACCGTTGAGAACATCATGGAGAACTCTCAGATGTGAGGGTTTCCTAGCGAGTGATCATTAATTTGTAACAGGTACATAATTAAAAAAAAATAGCGAGTGCTGGATTTAAACTCGAGTCTCCTGTGCGGGAGACGGGTGTAAGCTACCATTAGTTTGCGTGATATAGTACAGTTGTTCGGTTCGGAAACTCAACAGTACGATGTTGCTTCTGCTTCAGATTCGACATGTTCATAAGAGACGCTGTAAATATGAACACTGTTGGTACCATGAAGGTGCTGAAGTTGGCCGAAGGAATGAAAAAATTAGAGGTGAGGAATAATCTATAATAAGTTCCTAAGTAGCTTTGTAACAAGTATTACTGATACCGCTGTATTTTGACTTATACTGTAGACATTTTGTAATAAATATGATAAAATTTCGCAGGTAAACTGAATATGTGTGTTTATTGGAATTTATTGGAAAGATAAAAACAGTTTACGGATGTAGATATAGTTAGGCTTGTATGTTTTGCCTATTTTCATAGTGTCGTAGTGTTCATTATGTCGTATGGTATCCCAATGTGGGGTAAATCAGACATTGACATTGATTGTAAATTTGTATCGCAGAAAAGAGCAATTAGAGCTACAGATGGATTAAAGTCACGCGAGACTTAGCGTAGCCTGTCAATATTATTTAAAGTAATTTAGTAATTATACAAAAAGTAATTAAATATAAACTAAGCAGAAAAGTGATACACACAAGAAATAGGCATAATCTGGTTACGTTTTTATATCGCCTTCCAGAAAGTTCAGCGTTCTTTTATGAGGTTCGGTGTTCGTTTGTAATAAGGTTCCAAAGATGAATATATGATTGACAAGAACGCCTGGAAATAATAGTGTCCAAATCAGTTCTGCGCAGGTTTAATCTTGCTTTGTAATTACCATGTGTTGTTTTAAAAGATGTGCTAAGGAGATACTTTCGCAAATTCTTCTCCTCATTATTAAAGCACCTTTTCGAAACTATAGTAGAAGCAAATATGACGTGTATAAGTGTATTTACAGAATACCTATGTGATTAAATGAATTTGAATTTGAATTCAAAATTGATATGTGATTTATCCTTGTAAGGAATTTTTAAATGTCATGTTAAAGCACAGCTTGTGAATAAAGGATAATATTATGATATATATGAATGTACAAACGACAAGGAAACCTGAAATAAAACGCAACCGATTCCGAGTAGGTTAAAATTTACTTTGTGATTGCCATATGTTGTTTTAATAGATGAACTGAGGAGTTTCATTCGCCGTTCCTTCTCTTTAGTGTTAAAACACCTTTTCGAAACGACAGTAGAAGCAGAAAACGTCGTGCATTAGTCTATTTAGAAATTTCCTAAATCATTTTAAATTTGAATTTGATCTGAATAATTTTTGTGTTGAGAGGGCTACTGTGTCCATACGATAGGGAATCACAAAAGATCATTTACTTATGGCTCACCAAGCTTCTGTAAACTTTCCAGGTGTTTGTCCATGTCTCAACTTCCTACTGCCGGTGTGAGGTGGAGCTCTTTGAAGAGAAGTTGTATCCAGCGAACCACAGGCCGCAGAACATCGTGGAATGCGTCAAATGGATGGACGATGATCTCTTGAGTTATTTGGAACCGAAGTAAGTTACCAAAGCTGGTTCAAACCTAATTAATATTTGGCAGAGCAAAACCAGGTTTCCCTCATCATTGAACATTGGCCGTAACACATAATTAAATAAACATACAAATTAAATTTATTATATTACTCTGTTTCATTAATGAAAGATCTTTCATGTTGGGATGTAAATTGTATGGAACAGTATCAACTCCACATTAACTACCGCTTACTGCTTCTTCCTTCCATAAATCATCTAAGTATTATGATGACGTATATCTGGAAATAGTGTACAAATTGTTGATATTATATTGAAATACCTATCGATCCGTAACACATCGAGTTTTCTCTCCACACAAAACTTCTTTGTTTCCAGATTGATTCACCCTCAACCAAACACATATGCATACACCAAATCGCTAACTGAAGATTTGGTTTCTCAGTATGTTGGGAAGTTCCCCATCGCTATTGCCAGACCATCTATTGGTAAGTTAAAATAATAATAATAATTATGTTTTGTTTTGAAGTTGCTTTTCTACAAACACTTTTCGAAAGTTTAACTACGCCATCGCTTCAACAAATCCCTACCGTGAGTGGTCTTGGAAGAAGAAGCGGCAAGAAACTCACAAGCAGGGTTTTTTTCAACTACCAGTTACAAACACATTTACTAGTTATGACTATATATTCAACTCATTCAAGCAATCCTGTCTTTAAAGTAATCATATAGCTTGTAATAATTTTTCCGCATGAAAGTGCTTTTGACGTGACTTTTTCACAGGATGGTATATCCGCCAATTGTAACTTAATTTTATTATAAATTTTGCAAATCTATCAATAAAAGAGCCACCAGTTTCGCTAATCAGTCGAAACGCATTCCGGGTATTAATGATGTGAACGTCACTGTTTTTAAGAAAACCGTCAGAGTATTTTAATATACGTAATTATTATCTGTGAAACAACCTAAAGTCTACGTCAGTTACGAGCCTCACTTTCTTTCTCTCACCAAGCTTTTATATGAGAATGTAACCATTGTGATCGAGAGTTAATAGTGAGGCCAAGAAATTAATTAAATTAAATTAAAGTTGAAACCTGTCTCACATTTGGTAAGGTGAAATTAATACATATCGTTTTCTAGAATACCAGTGTAATACTTGCAACTTTACATCGTCCAAACATTTTTTCTTCTTATATTTTGTTATTCCATTGATAACAATTTTTTGAATACGCTCAGAATTATAACATTTTATAAGGTTAATTGATTGTGTTGACACAACATAATGTCTAAGAATTAAATTAATTTTGTTTATTAAATGTTTGTTAATGCACGAAGAGTTTATTGAATAAATTAAAACATTTATTAACACGTACATATGTATGTATGTATGATTGTATGAGTCACAGCAATAACTCGCGTTTAAGTTTTTTGTGATTTTATGCGGTATTTTCGAGAGCAGATCCTCAAATGCGACAGCAACTGCGCCATCAGAAGGGACATTATCGTTATTAACATTTAAAGCGAGACTATGATAAATCCATTTTACTTTACCTGTCTCCTTATTAACAACGGTCACGTAAACTTTAAATTTGCTTTCGCATAGAGTAGTCTCAATGTATTTGAATAAATTCTACCATGATTTATAAATTTTATGTATGTCTGTTGTTGCCCAATTATTAAAATTATTTTTTAATTTTATCGAATTATTTTTTCATTTATATTTAATTTAATTAAAAAAAAATAGTGAATACTCGGCAATTTTAATATTTATTTTAATTTATAATTTCTAATTTGCAGTGACTGCAGCTCACATGGAACCGATGCCCGGTTGGGTGGACAACATGAACGGGCCCACGGGACTGCTAGTAGGAGCCGGGAAGGGTAATCCAAAAAGTCTTCTTATTCAACACTATCACAAGTTTAGATTTCGGAGAACATAAAGCCAGTAAAATGATAACATGTTTAATTCCAGGTGTGATTCGCACGATGCACTGCAACGAGACGTACCTGGCGGACGTGGTGCCGGTGGACCTAGCGGTCAACGGCTGCATCCTGCTGGCTTACATCACTGCTATTGAAAAGTACGCAATGTATTCTGATATTGTAATCTGATAAAAATTACTTTTATTGATTAACTGATAAGATCTTTTGAATCCTCTTTGATGTACTACATTTATGAATAGTGTTTGCTAATTTTTATACTTGTTTATTATCTTTAATTTTAATTTTAGCACCTATTAGCGACTAGCGAAAGAAATGGTTACTTTCTTTCTTTCTTAATAATCTAAATTTTTTATGAACTGTCAAATTAAGTTAACCCAATGAAAACAACATGAGGTATTTTCGCGCAACAGAAAAGATATTTAAACATTAGTTCTTAATGTATTTTCACGTGGTAAATCCACAGAGCATAGGAACCTGTATGTTAGATCTAAGCTGCAACACGTAGAAAACTTTAAAAAACTTAAAACTCACGAAACCTACCGTCAGACATCCTTCAGGTGTGTATCGAGACCTACATATCTAGACCGTCGCAATTTGTTTTACTCAAGCCATTTTTCTTTTCAGGCCAAAGGAGATCAGAATCTGTAACATCACTCAATCAGGAATCAATCCGATTACTTGGGGACAAGCACTAGATATGGGTGATTATATTTTAGAGTTACGTTGTGCAGGGTTTTATGATTCCCATTATTATGAGCCTATTGTTTTATAACCTAATATTTTATAACAACTTTTTTGGTATCAAAAAGGTGATCGCGTTTATGTACTTACGTATGGCTTTTGAGAATATTTTTGGTTACCATCATTATTTTCCTCCAATTTATTTTACTCCTTTGCTCAGGTCGAGTACACGTTCAAGAGTTTCCGTTCTCCGTCTGCCTTTGGTATCCTGGCGGATCTCCCAAGAGTTCCCGTATGCACCATCTGATCGCCTCGTTCTTCTTTCATCTTTTACCAGCTTACTTTGTCGACTTTCTGCTATTTCTTTTGGGTCAAAAAACTTTGTAAGTTGCAGACTTAAATACTACACAATACAGAATTATCCTTCTAGATTATTTGTCGGCTTCCAATAAAATCCCAATAGCTTGTCAGTAATTATTAACTTTAAGAACTGGTGGATTCAAGAGCAAACATTGTTGGTTTCCGGATATTGATAACATTTAATTAAATTTCAGCATGATCAAAATTCAGAAGCGAGTTAACTATGGACTGGAGGTTCTGCAATACTACACAACAAAGGAATGGTTCTTTAAGAATGACTATTTCAGATCATTGAGGCACAGGGTCTCGGAAGAAGACGGTGAAATATTTTACACCGATATTGAGGTACCGATCATATTACGTAACAATGATAATGATGTCAGAGAGATATCGAATTAAAAGGAAGTAATACTCTTGTATGGTGAGTCTGGGGCGAGTTACTCGCGATTAAGGGGCCGTAGCCCAGTTGGTATTGACCCTGCCTGCCGAGCGAGGGGTCCCGGGTTCGATTCCCGGCCGGGGCAGATATTTATGTGACAGATAAATGTTTGTTCTTGGGTCATGGGTGTATGTGATGTGACAATTGTGTATGTCCATGCCACCCGCAACACATGGAATCCTAGTGCGGGGGTGTCAGTGTGTAAACGTTTATTATTTATTATTATTATATTATTCATCGATTTTTGAGTCTACCATCTCTACTGAAGTCTATGGGCGACGGTGACAATTTTCCATCGGACGGTTTGTCTGCCCGTTTGTCGGCTAATTACATAAAAAAGTTTTCAATATCCAAAAAAGTGCATAATATCAACCCTATCTCGGTCGATCGCAGTGACTGACGCGAGCTGTCGGGCTGACTCGTAAGGCTCGATATACAACGCTAGCTTACAGCTTAGCTTAGATGGTAAACGCCTGAAACCAAAAATCTTTATTGATATCAGTAAAATTTCAGTTACCGTGACTTGAAGTTCGGTAGTGCTGTCTATTAACAAATTTCGTTGCCAACAGAGAGTGAACTGGAGCGATTATATCCGGAACTACATCAAAGGTGCCCGTGAGTACTGCTGCAAAGAAGACCCGGCCACGCTGCCCCAGTCAAGGCGACTCCTGAAACAGTTAGTATCATTGCTCTTTGTGTAATATAGAAATGGAACACCGTACTTGTAAGGTACGCTCGCAACACTTCCATAATTGGACACGCCAGTTACATCCATCATTTTCAAAGACCGATGACGCACTCGTAACTCCCTTTTAATATACTTAAACACAGGCGACGAGGAGAAATCGAACCCAACCATCTATCATCCATCTATCAGACCTATGACGTCACGGATACAGAGCTGTATCTTATTGCATAGATACGGCTCGGTTTTGCCATGTATTAAATCTAAACTTTGTGTTTCTTCTTTCCAGATTGTATTATTTGGACAAAGCGGTGCAGATCCTCATATACTCTTTATGTGCATACTTCATATACCATTATATAATGAGATTTTTCGCTATGTAACCGTATTTAAAGTGTCTGTAAGTACCCTAGTTAGTTTGACTCCGTGACAATGTAACATGTGTAATCACACAAAAAAACTGTCAACGTATGAAAAGAGCATTTCTAGTTATTTAATTAAACATGAAAGTTAATAAATTACATAGTTTCTATATATATATATATATATATTTATTTATTTATAACGTGCAAACATGACATAAAACCTTTAAGAAGCTAACGACACGTAAAAGTTGTTAGTAATGTACAAAAGTGCTTTGTAAGCCTTACACTATGTCGATGAAACATATTTCTTCAATAAGTAAGTAGAACTATTCATTAACTCACTAATATAATATAATTTATAACTCCTATGGTGAAGCCAAATGTAGAATATTTGGTAGAGATCTGGGGATTGCAGCTGAAACTAATCTCAAAGAAAATAGCCCAATATAAAATCATTAAATGCACATTATTGATGTCTTTATATAATAAAACGAAATTTTATAACATTGCATACTCATTTTCAAAATTTAACGGGTAGAATTCAAGCAAATATTGTTTTTAAGAGAAAATAAAATTAATGCCAGAATTAGGGGTTAACTTATTTAGCACCACCACAGACGCCGTACCGAAAAAGAAATATGCTTAAAGGAGCACAGTATTATAACAACTACCAAATAAAGTTAAAGACGTAATAACTATACAGCACTCGAAAAAACATAGCTATACATCAGTAAACACATGCCAAATGACATTGGCTTTACACTGTATATGTTCCCATAACAGTGAACAACGCAATGTTCTTTTGAGAAACAAGAGACCAACCTGGATACACCCTCTGAACATTGTCCGGCGGATGAGACCACTGACAATGAGCTGTTGATTACAGCGGGTAAATTAGTGTTCGTGCGGTGGGAGAAATACGTACGAAGTCCTGCGACTTTCTCGAGTGACGGTCTACTTCGTATCAGCATGGTAGGTGACAGCGTATTGTACTTAATATTATTTTGTTGTAACCGAATTTGGTTACGCCGTGATTGTTGCAAGTTAAACATTGTTAAGCTGTGGTCACGGGTAACGCAACGACAATCGCGATTCACGCAACTCACAAACAATGTCCGTGCAATAATCGCGACGAGAAATTACCTTCTGAAATAACCTTCTTCTCATGTCCCGGCCGACAACGGATCAGTGATATCTTTTGTCTTACTGATGTCTGCTCGTTTGTCAGCTATTAAAATAAAATAAACCGAGTACCATCTCTAGATGTACTGTAAATCCAAGAGCTAAGACTGTTGCATTGGACTCGGGGTCACTCCAAGGTTATTAAAAGCTATGCACAGTGAACCATCGTGAAAAGAAATTTAAAAGGAATTGAGAAACGCTACAATAGTATCTGATATAAATGTTAAAACTTTAAAATTATGTATAAATATCCGTTTGATAAAGTGCGATGTTAGATGTCCAGTTACTATGTAAAATTAATAATCAAATTGTGAAATTTGCAATTGAAAGCTTTGTTCTAAATATTTGATTTTAAACCATGCGTATATATTTTATATAACTTATTTAAAGCTATCGGCTTTATATTGTTACGTGTCAGGATCCGAAGACTCGTAAAATGACAAAGTAATTCCGCAGAGACTTTATTTCACTTCACACCCACTTATATTAGTATTAATTTACTTTAGAACAATCCGCAAACAATGTATGATGATATATATTTCTATACCAACACGTGTTTCGCTCCGAAACAGAGCATCATCAAGGTAGCTGAACGCGGGCCTTTTATATCCAACTCGCCGACTGGTTATCTAATGTTGTTATTGATAAGATTAACTAATTTGGTGGTTTATTTTTAAAAAATCCTCAGTAATGGCGAGTTGGATACATTCCTATTGTTGTTGTATCTAATTATTTCTAATTGCTCAAGTACGCTTTGTCGAAAGTCTTTTCCACAGTTATGTAAAATTTCGTAAGTATGGTTATTTGTTATACTATAGCCGGATTCTATAAGATGTTTGGCAAAGTTAGATCTGTCTACGTGACCATTTTTGTACGCGGCTATATGTTCCCGGAAACGTGTGTCAAAATTTCTACCCGTTTGACCCACGTAAACATCATTACAATCAGAACAAACAATCTTATAGACACCAGATTGTTCGTGTCTATTTCTTTTGTCTTTACAGTTTATTATAGTTTTAAAATTATTGTTTGTTCTGAAGGCAACGAAAATGTTGTTTCGACGGAGCGTCTTGGCAGTTCGCTCTGAAATTGGACCAAGATAGGTCAAACAAGACGTATATTTAAAAGGAACTTTGTCTTTGGGAATTGCGTACAAATGATCACGCACTATCAAACCTCTCCTCTTACGAATAAGTCCATCCACCATCTTCCTGTCATAGCCGTTGGCAACAGCAATGTGATATATATTGTTTAATTCTGTATTATAGTTTCGTGATGATAACGGAATAGACATTAATCTATTAATATAGTAATGAAAGGCTGCCATTTTATGTTGCCATGGGTGACTAGAAGATGTCGGAATGATCATATCCGAATGTGTTGGTTTGCGGAAAATTCCAAAATCATGTCTATTGTTTTGTCTGGTAATGATGAGATCTAAAAAGTGTAATGAACAATTAACTTCGACTTCCAATTTAAATTTAATTTTGGGATGGATACTGTTTAATTTATTTACAAAAAAGTCCAGCTGTCTCTCCGTCCCTGTCCAGCACATAATTATGTCATCAACATACCTATAGTAATATAATATATTTTTATGACCTATAATGTTTTTATTCTCGTAATGATCCATAAAGATCTCTGCAAGTAAGGGACTCAAAGGAGATCCCATTGAAAGGCCTCCTTTTTGTAAATAAAATTGATTATTGAAACGAAAGTAATTTTGGTCTACACATAAGGTAGCGAGTCTTAAGAATATTAGTTGTTTTAAGAAGTGGAAAAATATATGTAATGTATTTACTAGGTAACTCTGACTCGACGAGTATTTCTAGGTATTATCTCGTATTACAATCATAGAAAAGAACAATAGCCTTCAAAATGTAATAATGAATACTGTCTATAAATGGGAGCGACGCGGCTAGAATATCGGCGAAAACCTGAAATAACGTGTTTCATTTAGACTCCGCTACTATCCGAAATTATTCGAAACTTTTATCGAGCTCGGTTACGGTTACGGAACTCCATAATCCATAGTATATACGCACCGTGTTTAGTATAGTGAATATATACATATATATGTATATATCAATTTGAGTCAGTATTAAGGAGGCACAGGTATGTTTGATTGCCCCAAACATCTCACAGGGAATAAGTTTAAGAATAAAAACGATTTAACTGTAATGAGGACTATGCACTTTCATCATCGTGAGTCATGACATTGAGTTCGCATCGCGTTACTCGTATCATTTAAAACTATTGCCCCTCGAATCTCTCTGGGAAAAATGTGTTTAATAATAGTACTCACCTACCAGCGCAACTTCAAATGTATCAGACTCATGGGCGAGTACATTTAATCGTAGGTGTTCGGAATATGAAAGTAGCTAAAATATTCGTGCACTAAACTTACTGTTTCTACGTCAGGTAAGACCAACAGCTTTAAAGCATACGTTTATTTATTAGTTTTCCTGACGAGACTACGTTAGAAGCACTCCGATGCAAATGTAAATCTATTTCAAGAAATGATGGAATTTACTAGTTTCAGTAGTTCCTTATTCATAAAGATTCAAGTACGAATCTGAGTACCGAAAGTAATGAGAATTTGCACTGTGTCTTTAGGAGTATAAAATTAGAACCGAGGAAGATCTTTAATATAATATTGTAAATAAGAAAGGTCCTCATATTGATCCTTGCGGCACCCCATAGTGTTTGATAGATGTTTCCGAAGACGACTTTCTTTAATAATTAATTTTAGCAGTATATTTCTAAAAGTCTAGCATGTATTCAGAAATAAACGGTTTTATGCGGCTAACTGATGCTGTCGAGACACATGCACTTTTAGGAAGGCGCAGACGAATGTAGGTCGACAGTAAGACGTACAACGCACGGAACGATAATAAATGTATTTACCCCTTTGGTTAGAAGGTCAGGAGGGTGCACCACAAGCCGCAGAAGTCGGTGCTGAGTCAACGGCAAATGGAAATCTTTACACTCATATTTATCAATTATACTTGTAGCAAAGCAAATTCAAGATTCGATTATATCCGTGTGAGTAAGAGTGGAGGAACAATCCTAAATCTATCTATACCAATAATAAAACTGTAAAGGAGCGAAATGTTTATGGAAATGTGTAGGGAGACTTTGTCGGTCGGTATAGTGATAGAGAACATATAGTATTTATATGAATCACACTAAAACCACTAAACAGATTTTTACTGTGATTGACACTTGGCCTGATATTGGCTTATAGGAGGGGTCATAATATACGATTCTTTTCATTTCCTAACATTTAATATTTTTCATTAGAGATTACACATTCTCTTAAAAGAGGTTTGACTATTTCGCTGCAGCTATTAAATTAATAAATCTTTAAGTATGTTTCTGACTAAAAGAACTAGAAAAATTAATCCTCAAAACAATGGGGTAACAAGGGCGGGTTACTAGTCGATATCTACAAAAATTATTCATACATCGAGCAATGTTGGAGTTAATAATATGGAATATCAATTGATGTGTGACGCAATTCGAGCGAGTCCAAATTTCAAACTCGAACCATTGTCAAGGTTAATTGAAACATGTCGAATTATTATTTCCTATATACATACGTGTATAGAGATACTAACAACGCAGCAGCGTCTTATAAAAATTCCTCTAATTTCGATGGCTACTCTGGACAAACATGCTGACAGAGCGATAAACTATTATATTAATAATTATATTTAAGTTACTTTCACGTTTATACAGTACCTATGCCATTATTTATTGCAAGAACACAAGTTTTTTTTTTCACACATTGTTTTCTATTTAAATCAATTATAATTCATGTAAATGTATTAGTTGTGTTAGGTTCCTCGAGGTGAAGCCGAAACGGTTTGTTTATTACTTTGAATGTTAATATGTCCATGTGGTTATCATATTCATATAGATCACCGCCCGCCAACATTAACTGCCGCAGGTCGATACTTTCCACTACTTGCCGCTGTTACCACCATATAATGGCGTATTTCTAGATTTCTTCTCTTATCTTGGTAGCTAATTAAACTAGTAGACTATCCATTTTATAGGAAATCAGTTTTTGCCGTTAACAATTACCGTACCACTGTGGTGCGTCACAGTTGCTTTGTCGGTCACGAGGGAGCTGTGATACACTCGTTAACAAGCTAACAAGCTAATATATCGAAACCACGTAAAGTATTAAAACTTGACTTTACAAGGTGCACAAGGAATACCTTATATAATTTGGTTACGTCTTCATAACGTCATCAAAAGGTTCTGCGTTCTTCATGGGGGTCAGAGTTCGTTTTTACAATAAGGTTCCAGTGTTGAAGGTCGATACGTGAATTACCCATTGGAATTTTTAAACCGAAGCGGTAGAGCACAGCTTTTAGGTAAAAGATATTGTGGTATGGATGAATATATTGATGACAAGGATACCTGAAAATAACAATGGCAAAATCAGTTCCGCGCAGGCTAAAGTTTGCTTTGTAATCGCTGGTGTGAATGCGGAGCAGTCTTTGGAGACTGTAGCCGGTTCAAGCGGGCGTTTTATTTTAGGTTGTAAACAGGTTGTAGGAAAAATCGATTTGTGGACTGTAGATTGCGTATTGTGATCTGGATTTAATTCTATTACGATAATTTTTATTTAAGATAAATCGTTAAATTTTATATCAATATTTCGATATTTACATGAAAAAATGTTGTAAATCAACAAAAATACACTAGTCCCGCCGTATTGGGGCGGCCTAGAATCCTCCCCTCAATCCCATGCTGGCAGAACAGGGTGTCGTAAGAGGCGACAGAAGCCGGCCCGCTTGGTGGTAGGGTTTCGCGTAAAGATTATATCATCAGAATTATTATTAAGTCATTGACATTGTTACTGGTATTATTATCTTTCCGTGAAACCTGCCTGGCTAGCTACCAACCACCCTCCTACTTGAGTCAACCGCCAAAGGACACGTCGTGTTCCGGCTGGGGGCTTGACAGCCAATACTTTTTTCTTCTTCTTCTCATTTCCTAGCCGACACCGCATCAGTGATACCTTTGGTGTTGCTGATGTCCATGGGCGACGGTGATCACTTACCATAAAAGTAAATTATATCATGTAAAACTAGGTGTGGCGTTAGGCTACCTTTATGGTTTAATTGTTAAATATTAATATGATGTTATGATGTGAAAGTGAGAGGTGAAGCTTGAACGACTCCATAGCCCAATTGGTAGTGACCCTGCCTGCCGTGCGAGGTTTCTCGGGTACGATTCCCGGCCGGGGCACACATTTATTTGACAGATAAATGTTTGTTCCCGGGTCATTGGTGTTTGTTATGTCATATTTGTGAGTGTAGGTCACATCCACTAACGTGTGCTATCGTTTTTTAACGTTTAAACAATTTCAGTATGCATTTTAATTAGAACCCCTTAACTGATTGTACATAACTTGCCGTGCACAGCCATGGACCCATAAATTAATTTTACATAATGAAGCATATATTATTGTTTCAAAACATATTATGACAATACAGTTTAAATTATAACTTGTTTACTTGAAATTAATTGAAACTTAGTACCTATTAAGCAAATTAATTGAATTGTGTATTCTTGTTGACCAATTTAAATTTTATAAAACTTAATAATTATGATAATGACATGTATCAATTTTAACAATACACCTATTGGATTGTAACAATTTGGGGGCTGTAGTGTAGGGACAATGTAGTGTGAATCTCTATGTCAGCGAATCTGTATGAAAGCGTGACGTATGCGATGAGTCGAGGTAGTTAATGCGCACTAACCGCTCGGGGTTACATTTACCTAATGAACAGGAACTCTTTCATTTTTTGGATTTTTCCTACAGCAACTTGATGGCTGTAACTCCCGGTGCGGGTCGGACCCACACACTCCCGAGATAACAGCCGTCTAACCCCACAAACATATCATTTTAAAATGGCAAATATTTTAAAAATATCGAATAGTATCTAAATTCGCCAAAAATACTGATATATAATTCCCTCATGACAACAGCGTAATGATTTAAAAAGTCACAGAAAAACATATGCTATTTAATTTTCACGTTAAATTGATTTACTCTATGAAATCGACAAATCAGTAACCGCGACATAACATTAAATTTAATGACAGCCTGGACAGCAGCACAATAACCGATTATCGTTGCCACTGTGTTTGTCTCAAATTCAAATTCAAAATCATTTATTCGTGTAGGTATTCTGTAAATACACTTATGTACGTCATTTTTGCTTCTGTTACTGTTTCGAAAAGGTGCTTTGACATTGAGAATAAGAAAGGGCAAAAGAAACTTGTCAGAACATCTTTTAAACAACACATGGTAATTACAAAAGTTTAAACCTGTGCGGAACTGGTTTCGACACTATCATTTCCAGACGACCTTGTCATTAATATATTCAACTATACTATAATATCCTTTGCCTATAAGCTGTATTTTAACGCATCGCTTAATATGTGTCATTCCGAGTCTTTTCGTGGATTTGTGACGTAAATTCCAATGCAACAGTGTACCATAAGTAGAATATGCTTGAGTAAGCGCATTGAGTACCTATATAAAAGCAAAATAGAAATAAAATAGCGATACGCATTTGATTAAACAGATTTATTGACAAAGTAGAGACATTGCAGGCGCAGGTTCTTTTCTTTGAAATTATATCTATATTCAATATGTAGTTTGTAAATGGAATCTTATATCTATGATTTTATATATAAAGTGACCGGACACGTATGACAGTAATGTAAAACAGCTGCTATTCAAATCTTACTGCATCTTTTTCGTTACACACTAGGTAGTAGATAAGAGTATGTAGCTAATAATTTTCATTTATATAAAATAAATAAATAAACATTTACACACTCACAACCCCGGCACTAGGATTCCCTGTGTTGCGAGTAACATGGACATACACAAAAATGAGATCACAAATACCCTTGACCCGAGAACAAACATTTATTTGTCACATAAATGTCTACCCCGGCCAGGCATCGAATCCGGGACCCCTCGCCACTCTGGGGTGGTCGTTGTTTAAAACAATAGTTTTACTTATACATAAATATAAATAAACCGAATGCTCCTCTCAATCCCATACTGGCAGAACAGGGTGTCGTAAGAGGCGACAGAAGCCGGCCTGCTTGGTGGTAGGGCTTCGCATAAAGATTATATTATCAATATTATTATTAAGTCATTAATATTATTACTAGTATTATTATATTTCCGTGAAGCCTGCCTGGCTAGCTACCACCCTCGTGCTTGAGTCAGCCGCCAAACGACTCGTCGTGTTCCGGCTGGGGGCTTGAGAGCCAATACTTTATATTTTACCTTCTTCTTATTTCCTGGCTGACAACGCATCAGTGATACCTTTGGTTAATTTAGTAAGAATTTAGAACATAATACGTCTAAAACAAAATCTATATTTGGTTCGATTTAACCACACTAGTTCATGACAATCAAAGACTGAAAGAAACAAATTAAATTTTGACGATGTAAACAGTGCTTTGTCCCATGTATCGCATTGGTTTACAATAAACAACTTAGTTTTAAATGCGAATAAAACGAAGTGTATAGAGTTTGCACTACCGAATGTGCAGAAGGTAAGCAAAATCCTTAAATTAAATAACGAAACATTGCCTATGGAACAATCCACAGTATTTTTTAGGTATCACCTTAGATAGTAAGCTTGAGTGGGACGCCCATATATCGGTTCTCGCAAGTAAACTTAGTAGGTCTGTCTACGCTATTATAAAGATAATACTGATTAATGATGTAGAGACAGCTAGACTTGTTTATGTCGCCTATTTTCATAGTCTTATGTCTTACGGTATCCTAATGTGGGGTAAATCAGCGGACATTGATTCAACATTTATATTACAGAAAAGAGCAATCAGAGCTATATACAGATTAAAGTCGCGTGAGTCATTAAGAGAAAAATTTAAACCGTAGCCAGTCAGTATATATATTCTTAGCAAAACGAGACTAAATCAATAAAAATAAGAACTTCATTAAGATCATGAGTATTTTAAATGGTCAAATTTATAAATTACGAAATAGAAAATCAAGCAGACTGTTTTAAATAAATTCTAAACAAATATAAGACGAAACAGAATTGACTATTCAAACGGGCAGAGTTTCCCCTTAACGGAACGTATTTGGTAACTAGGATAACGTATCTGAGAACTAAGATAACGTATCTGATGCACTCCAAGACAACTGGATATCCTCGACCCAGAGTCCCCCCTAAGATAACCACTGTCCGATGCACTCCAAGACAACTGGATATCCTCGATCCAGAGTCCCCCCTAAGATAACCACTGTCCGATGCACTCCAAGACAACTGAATATTCTCGACCCAGAGTCCCCCCTAAGATAACCACTGTCCGATGCACTCCAAGACAACTGGATATCCTCGACCCAGAGTCCCCCCTAAGATAATCACTGTCCGATGCACTCCAAGACAACTGGATATCCTCGACCCAGAGTCCCCCCTAAGATAATCACTGTCCGATGCACTCCAAGACAACTGGATATCCTCGACCCAGAGTCCCCCCCAAGATAACCACTGTCCGATGCACTCCAAGACAACTGGATATCCTCGACCCAGAGTCCCCCCCAAGATAACCACTGTCCGATGCACTCCAAGACAACTGGATATCCTCGACCCAGAGTCCCCCCTAAGATAACCACTGTCCGATGCACTCCAAGACAACTGGATATCCTCGACCCAGAGTCCCCCCTAAGATAACCACTGTCCGATGCACTCCAAGACAAATGGATATCCTCGACCCAGAGTCCCCCCTAAGATAACCACTGTCCGATGCACTCCAAGACAACTGGATATCCTCGATCCAGAGTCGCCCCTAAGATAACCACTGTCCGATGCAGTCCAAGACAACTGGATATCCTCGACCCAGAATTCCCCCTAAGATAACCACTGTCCGATGCACTCCAAGACAACTGGATATCCTCGACCCAGAGTCCCCCTTAAGATAACCACTGTCCGATGCGCTCCAAGACATATAGTTATCCCCGGCCCAGGGACTCGGCTCCTAAAGCAGCGCGTCCGATGCACTCCAAGACAAATGCTCACCTCATCACAATTAAAAAGTGGATTCGACTTTCCGACCACCAATGCCTCACTAAACTCTAAAAGCAGGTTTGCGACAACATCCAAAATATTTTAATAACGATGTAGAAATCCACACAACTACATCACCATTACGACTAATTTAGTGTTTCACGATAAAAATTGAAGTTTTTATTACGAGACTCAGAATTTTGTTTTACAAAACACGATTCAACTCTATGTCCAGGCTTCTTACAAAAAGCCTGCAAGTGACCCGAAAGACTACAAAAAAAACATTTGCCACTATTAAATTACCGTTTTACGGGTACTTGTATTATTTGATTTTGAAAAATGATCGTCACTACACGAGGTATAGTTAGATCTCATATTATTATTATGATCTGGCGTATTTGATTTAACGTATATCGAAAATAATTCTACAAATTGATTCGGTGTAAATTTCGCATTAGTCTGGCATATCTACACTTTCACCAATGTATAAGGGTAATAAGAAGTACTTTAATAGTTAATTCAACAAAACAAATAAAATAAAAGAAAAATTGCCAATTAACTTGAGGGTAGGCAAAAATATCGAGTAACTAACTACAAAGCTACATAAACAATGTATTTGAAAACACGCTATCGTCTTCTACAGTAATCAAACTGGAACGTACTCATCAGAATTTTTTCACCTTACCACATAAAATTACCATTTGCACACTTTCAAACAAATTAAAAATAAGATTTTTAAAATTGAATGGCTAATCTGCTTTGGAACGGGTCAGGGGACGTGAGAACTATCCGAGTTCTGCTCTTAGCAAAACGAGAATAAATCAATAAAAATAAGAACTTCATTAAGATCATGAGTATTTTAAATGGTGAAATTTATAAATTACGAAATAGAAAATTAAGCAGACTGTTGTAAATAAATTCTAAACAAATATAATTCGAAACAGAATTGACTATTCAAACGGGCAGAGTTTCCCCTTAACACGTTCACCACAAATATGTCCCTCCAGACGAGCGCTCATCGTCTTATATAATTAGGTGCTTGGTGGTGACTGTCCGCCATCCCCTCCTCTTAACGGATGTGACGTCATTTTGCTACTATCAATATAGTAATTTAGTATTTATTAAAAAATATATTATGTATAAGCAGAAAAGTTATACACACAATCATGAAACAAGAAATAGGCATAATTTGGTTACGTCTTCATATCGTCTTCAAAGGGTTCAGCGTCCCTTTATGGGGCTTGGAGTTCGTTTTTACAATAAGGTTCCTAAGTTAATACGCGAGTTGCACATTAGAACTTTTAAGCGTCGCATTAAAATACAACTTATAAGCAATGGATATTATAGTATAGATGAATATATTAATGACAAGATCGTCTGGAAATGATAGTGTCGAAACCAGTTCCGCATAGGTTTAAATTTATGTAATTACCATGTGTTGTTTAAAAGATGTTCTGAGGAGTTTCTTTCGCCTTTTCTTTTCCTCATTGTTAAAGCACCTTTTCAAAACGGTGGTAGAACCAAAAATAACGTTCATAAGTGTATTTACTGAATACCTATATGATTAAATGATTTTGAATTTGAATTTTAAAGAAAGAAAGAAAACATTTATTTCGCCTAGTAACATGGATACTGCAACCTTGTAACATGATGAAACATATAGATTTTTAACAAAAAGAAAGATAAGAAAAAAAAATATTTGAATTTGTATTTCAAAAATATATGACAATGATTGTGCCGAGAAAGAATTCAGACAAAAGACGGATGGTTCTTCACAATTACTTTTATTCCAGTCGCTCTGCAATAATGTCACACTAACATTCTGATACACGTTGTTGACACTTCAAACACCAAACACGAACTGACCATTACCGTCGGACCGTCGTCGTCATCGAGTTCAGTTCAGATGAACGAACGAGGTCAGCGAATTGACTGAACGATACGAGAATATTGAATGTAACAGGTAACGTCAGTTTTACGATAGGACTACTTTAGAAAGAACGTTTTGAACCAGACGTACTAAAACGACCTCCATGGTGTGTTCGATGTAGACAAACGACGAGTCATATGCAAACCAGTGCCGTAACTCACATAACTAAGTTTGTCTATGAACCTTGATCGAATGTACATGCAGCTCTACCGATTGTAACAGGAACTACACTAACGTTCGCATCGTTCCGATCGACCGGTACGCGAAACTTGCATATATATTGTGGCCACCCACGCGATTAAAACCATTCTAAAATAGACACGAGCAGGGTCCCGGGGCTGCGGAGGAAGCGATCACGTTATACGGGTATACGGCAGTCACTGGACCACTATACAATACGCGACAAGCAGATACAGATATAGTGAACATTACGGCATTGATATAGGTCGGTGGCTAATGACGTGAAGAAATAATAATATGTAATCTTCGTACAACGCTCTGCTCACTACAACTACCGAATGTTCGCAGGCTCTTCCCATTTCTCGAGACCGAGGTCGACCACATCTCACAGTATAGTTAAATGTCTGTATTTTTATGTCGCCTGCCCCACTGTGCAGCCGTATAGCACTCTAATCAGACATTTTTTGGAAGTGTTGTGTTTATAAAGTAAGTGGAATAATCTATACTAATATTATAAAGGGAGTGTGCAAATTACGTGAGTTAGTGTGTATAGGGAGGGGAATCTCGAGAATCGGGGAATCTATTTGAAAAATTATTTTACCATTCGAAAGATAGGTACATTGTTCAGGATTGGAATAGGTTATATATCATGTATGTACATTATTGATTACTTAATTTGAATAAAGTGGGATCGGACCGCTTCGGTAATACCTATATGTAAGTCTACAAGTGGCCTCCGCACCCAAAATTACACGCGTATTAGGCACTAAATTTTATCAAATGTTACTTAAATGTTAAGCATTCATATTTCTGTTAATAACAAAGATGTTGTTAATTTATTGCAATAGCTATAAAAACATTCGAAAACATGTTGACTGCTTTCGCTTTAGAACTATACGAACAAATATAACAAGTAAGAGTGTGTTCAGTGATTAAGCATACAGCCAATTTTCTTCTTAGCGTGTCGATACATGTTTTAACGGACTTCAAACAGGACGCGGTCCTACGGTCGTCTGTATGTATTTTTTATGTATGTACAGACATAACTCAGTTGTTTGTGAACCGATTCAGGTATTTCTATTTTAGTACATTAGTCCCCTTTAAATATAGGTAGGATCCGATGATGGGTTTCGAAGATAAAGTGTGGAACATTTTAAAGGTTAGCAATATTTCAGCTGTGTTTTATTTAATTTGGTGTGGAAACGTCAACATTGCAAAATCAGTGTATCATTATCTCAGGGTCTGATGATATATCTCGGAAACAAAAACTGCAGCTGCTCAGTGGATAACAATAATTCAACCGTCTTATGAGCTGTTTGCTTTTGACAGCAGTTATATTGAAAAGCCGTCATTGGCGTGTTTGCCTCTAGGAGTCAACATCCTATAACGCTGAACTGATGATGAAACCAACAATACCAGTTAATGATTAGTGTTTTAGAGGTTTACATGAGATTAGTCGACAGAAACTACTAAGTGGTGTCTCGGGGAGACGAACGGCTATTAATCAAATGTGTGTGTGTGTGTGTGTGTGTTTTTCTTACTTCCGACGTGGGAGTCTCCAAGAGGAGAGTGAATACGCTTTTATAAGTTAGTGCGTTCAACATCTTAGATTTCATCACCGCTTACTATCAGGTGGGATTGTTGTCAAGCATTAACTTATTTCATGTAAAACAAAATGCACTAAATACTAAAATTATTGAAGGCAGTGGCAAACACAACAATAATTAGCGGTTTATGCACCTTAATTTATAATGTAACTGACTACCTACTACCTACTACCTACCTACTGATAAACTAGTGCGACGTGGACCAACTGGAGCTAGCCTCTGTCTGTTTGGTTTCACATCTATTTTTAATATTGCAACAAAACTTACTTGTAGAAATATTGCTCTTGCAATCACCAAACATATTATTGAAGATTTTAATTTATACTAAAGCATACATACTAGTTTGATGTGTACCGTGACATCGCTTAATCTATAATAATATTATAAAGAGGAAAGCTTTGTATTTTTGTATGTTTGTAACGAATAAACTCATAAACTACTGAAACGATTTTAAAAATTCTTACAACAATATAATCAATATAATCTCTGAGTAACATAGGTTATATAAATTATTAGAAAAAAATAAGGAATTCTTGTTAAAACTTCAGTAACGTGAACCAAAGTGTAAAAAAATATGCTTAAAAATTACTTTGATCGCATACGCTGCGGCAAATATTGATGATAGAACGAAAAAATGTTCTACAATATTAGACAACATATCAAAATACAATTATAAATACATCTCAAAATGTTTAACAATTAAAGTACACCCGTGCGAAGCCGGGGCGGGTCGCTAGTAAAAAATAAAAGCCCATGGACCCAATGTACCTAAATTACTTTATGTAACTGTAACCGTCCAATACATTTACTCGTACAATGGTAAATAATTTGATTTCAAATATTTATTTCTAGCCTTTATGAAATGTTGTAAACTCATCGGTCAAAGTATAACCGTTGTGGTGCCGAAATGATGGAAATGTTTATATTCAATTTGTTAAGTATTGTTATGTATCCGCCTGTGCCATTTTTTCTTTTAAATATGTGTTTTGAATTCTTTTTTAATATGAATTATCGTTTAAAATTATATAATAATTCTTTCACGATTTAGTTTTTCATTATTATAGCAACGGTTTGTTTAATATTTGTCGTGTTCTTTTAATCGATGAAGATGTATCACGAGGTTTGGTACTGAAGATCTATTGTCGATCTTAATATTGTCTTCACCTTGATCAATATTAAATATCAAGAGCAAAACTTATTGGCACCGAAAAGTTAAAAAGTAAGACATATTGTATACTAATGTTCGAATGATTTTAAAATAAACAAGGAATTTTAAAAGGAACAAACATGTTGAGAGTCAATATTTCCATCGTTACAACATTAATGAAACATTGTTGTATAGATAAAGTAAAACACGATTTACATGTTATCATGATATTATATACAGAATCGTCGCAAATAAGTAATTAACGTCGGGAACAAAATTTGTTTACTTACATGAATTTCGACAGCGGTCATAACGGACGAATATCTGGGGGACGATTGGCTGACTTAAAGGAAGAATAAGTTTCAGCTCAAACTTGTCATTCACTTGTGACGACCATGACATTAGCTTAAATTAAGTCCAAACTGAAAAGGACATATAATAATTTTATATGTACTTTCGATTAATATAGTGCACAACGAAATAGTCTTAAAATGTCATTTGATACACAATCGCACAGTTCCTCCCAAAGGATGCAAACATTCAATTTTACAGAAGGATCATTTTTCTTTCTTGCTTTCTGTCTAACGTTTTAATTTTTTTCCTGTTTAATTTGGAGGTCAGTGTTCTAGATTATATTTGAACAATAAATCCGTTTGATTAATTTTGATAACGTGATGTTGTACGACGATAGTTCGAAGTGGTTTTGGACCGCAATAATAAAGTCAGATAGCCGCGCTGGTATAAAACCCTTCTAACTAAATGAATAACTTATAAAAAAGTTTCATTGTCAAAGTAATAATACGCGACATTTATTTATTTGTACTCTCTGTCACTGCAACCGCAATACAATAATAATTTCACAATTGATTTGAAGGACATTGGTCGCCAGGACGCCAGGTAAAGAGTACTAAGAGTATGCATGAGCAGCGTCGACATAAAGCAAGAACCTGACGAAGAAAATGAGTCCGTTTGGTAGTACGGCACCGCGAGCACGGATATAGTTATCCTATCAGTGTAATATCATATCACAAGTTCCCTTTTCCAGACGAGAAGATGTTTTCTACGAGTGTGCCGGAATATTACGGCGGAAAGTCGGTTTTCGTCACCGGCGCTACCGGCTTCATGGGGAAAGTGCTCGTGGAGAAGCTGCTGCGAAGTTGCCCAAGCTTACAGATGGTCTACGTATTAATGAGGTCGAAGCGAGGGAAAAGTGCCAACGAAAGACTCACGGAGTATTTGAACGATCGCGTGAGAATGCAAATTAAATTTAGTAATGAGCGACATATTTATGACTGGAACATATTAAAATAAATTAGAATTTGAAATTAACAGAAATCGACTCGGTTAATTGAAGGTTTCATTCAGTTAAATTTTAGTAGAAGAATTCTCTATCATCGATAGAATTCAACTCACTCTAACAAAGATTGAATTTAGACTGTCACTTACCAGTTACGGCCGGATGGTACCCGCTTTCGCTTGGATTCAGGATTAATACTCCTTAGGTTTCCTAATTTAGAATCGCATTGCAACGAAGTTTGACTGATCTCTTTGAGTGCAACTTTAGGTACTCCGGCCAATCAATATTTATATTCTCGCAAAAAATGTTCGTCAAACCTAATAAGTTTTGGTATGGCGGCATTTCGATATCCTAATAGTTCGCCGCACGGATTCTCCACATTTTTAATTTTCATATACTTCTATAGAATGCTAATTACGTAATGACGTCATTTTGATTGAATTTGATGTCAAGATTGAACGACAACGAACACGTACTTAACGACGGGATATTTTGTGATGGTGAATGGTGACGATGGTGACATGGACCGACTGACGCTGACCGACGTCTTGTAAAATTATCAGTTTCACTAGATATTTGATGTCAACTTAGTTTGGTACAATTAGCTAAATACAACTCGGTAAAATACATTTCCATTAAAATTGTACGAGCTGTTCCGAAGGTTAGCACAGATAAACAGAATGACAGACAGACAGATAGACCGACAGAAAAATAATATAAAAAGGGTTGTTTAGATATTGGTATCGCATAAATAAGTATAAATATGTACTTGAAAAAATTTAGTTATTTTGAAATGATATTTTAAATTTTAGTTATGTGTATACAATAGACGAAAATGTTCCGATCAGAATACCAATTTAATAATGGATTAAAACGACAGATTAAAATAATCTAATCATTATTCAAATATTATATTTTTGCGCGTTTTCCATAACACAACTAACAACGAAACTATAAAGTTTAAAATATAGCTATATATAGCTATATATAGTTTGTTTGCTGCTTTTAGGGAATTGCTACAATGGGTTTACCACCTATGAGTAAATTAGTTATTAGTAGTTATTAGGATCTACGTGCTGCTTGCTATATGTATAGTCTATATAGACATCACATTGCAGGCATTCGATAGACTTCAAGGTACTCAGAATTCTTTGAAGAAAGTTAGGATGATCCCAGGAGATGTAGTTCTGGAAGATCTCGGCATCTCAGAGTCGGACCGGCAGGAGATCCAGCGGGAGTGCCACATCGTCTTCCACTGTGCTGCAACAGTGAGGTAAACAAATGTAAAACGAAACGAATGCTTTAAATTTACTCTTCAAATTATACTTATTTTATAATCACATACACACATTTTATAATCATATATATATAAACTCATGGACAAAACTAGAGGAACGCAAAAAAAAGTGCGTGTAAAACAAAATATCATGGAAATTTGTGACAATTAAGTATAATAATTTGTATTTTGCTTATTTTTCGTTATTTTAAAAATGCGAAAGTCGAAAAAACAAAGTTAAAGGATAAAAATTCACGAAATTCAGAAAATTTACAGGAAAGAAACATTTTTATACTTAACATTAAATTTTTTTTTATTCATAAATGCTTAAAAAGGCTATAATGTGAGCTGTAATCAGTACTTAGTGTTGCCCCCTCTAGCTCTTCGAACTGCTTCCAGTCTTCTTGGCATACTTCTAATCAAGTTATCAATAAAATCTTGAGGGATGGCGGTCCATTCTTCTTGTAACGCGTTTTTGAGATCTCTCAAATTAGCGGGGACAGGAATTCTTTTCTTTATTTGTTTTCCAAGCTTGTCCCAGACATGCTCTATGGGGTTTAAGTCGGGTGAGCGCGCTGGCCACCCCATAGTGTTGATTTCAAGGTCTCGAAGGTATTCAACAACCACGGCCGCAGTATGGGGTCGTGCATTATCATGCATAAAAACAAATCCGTCTCCTATGAAAGGGGCAAATGGCACTACAACTTGTTCCAAAATCTCAGTTACATATCGTACTGCTGTTAATGATCCATTTTCAATGACTTGCAGTTTCGTACGTGCCCCCATACAAATACCTCCCCATACCATAACTGACCCTCCACCATATGCCTCTTTTCCATTGATGTTGCACTGAGCATAACGCTCTCCCGAGCGTCTCCACACTCTCACCCTTCCATCATCTGGTTTCAGGCAAAATCTGGATTCATCAGTGAATAGAACCTGACTCCAAGCTTCGTCATTCCAATTTTCGTGATTGCGAGCAAAATTAAGTCTAACTACTCGATGGCATGTTGTAAGAAGGGGGCCTCTGGCAGACACATGTGATTTTATTCCGGCCGATTTCAGTCTTCTTCTCACAGTTTTTGTGCTTACTGTAACCCCTCGAACTTCTTGGAGCTCCGTTATTACCTCAGAAGAAGTTAAAGTCCTGTTCCTGAGCACCCGGTTAACAAGGAAACGGTCATCTCTCGCCACAGTTTTCCGTTTACGACCCTGTCCTGCGAGTCTCATATATCGTCCGGTCTGCCGATACCTCTTGACAACTCGGTGTACCACAGATTTGGATACTTGTAACGTTTGGGCCACATGTTTGTAGGTGTGCCCAGTTTCAATTAAAGTAACAGCCCTGGCAACTTGAGTGGCGTTTAGGTCTGGCATTTTCAGTTTATTAGCAGTAACAATTTACACTTTACACGATAAATAAGGAAGCCAAGGCAAAAATTTAAACAAAACCAAAATTTTCATTCAAATTCAAAAGTTGGCAAATTTTTTCGCAGTATGAAAGAACGTAATATTAAAAAATAATGACAGAAAAACAAATGAAATTCGAAAAAAGAACATTTCAAAACTTTTTTTATTTTCATAGAGTATATTAATGTATGTGGCCAGTACGCACGATAATTATAACACGAGATATTAAACCTTTTTTTTGCGTTCCTCTAATTTTGTCCACGAGTGTATATGTCGGAGGAAGTGGAAGGAAGCAGAGTTGATTGCTGGTTATACGATGCGATATCAATTGTTTCTTTAAAGTTTAATTTGTCAATTCTTTGTTTAATATCACATAATTTGCTATACATTCTTATTAATTTGTGGAACAAGTAGGCGGAAATGTGTTAATTAATTCCGGCAAGCAATAATTCGTCTATCGGAAGTGAGCGCGTGTTTTTTCTAAAAACATTTGTTAAATCTTAATTTAATTTAATTAAATTTATTGCATTTTAATAGTTTTCAAAATGTTATTAATTTATTTAAAGTCACTGTATTATTTAACATCCAATTAGAGTAGAGGGAAGCCTCGAGCCGGGTCGAGGCGCCATCTTAACTTTCACAACGTGGTGGGGTAGAGGTGTCTTGTTGCCTGAGTTGAAAGAGGTGGAGCTTTCTGAGTTTGGCTTTCGGCGGAGTAAGACTGGTATCGCGAGCCCGCTGCTCAAAATAACATAAACCGTGATTAAAATAAGTGTGTAACAGTGAATTCTGCATTTTGTGCTTGCATATAAACTCAATTACGCCTACTGGACCGATAATCACTGATGATGATGTCGAGGAGAATATCTTAACGCCGACACACACACACACATATATATATATATACATATATATATATATATACATATATATATATATATATTAAGTACACGAAAATGGCAAATACTAACATGATATCGGAAAATAAAAAAATCATAAAGACGCGTGGAAATACCCGACTCCAACTAAGTAATTTAAAATAAAGTTGTTTTGTTCAAAATGTATGTGATTAAATATGTATTTCCCAAATAGTGGTTAAGACTATTTTAACAAGGTGGTGTGTCCTATACACACCTATAAGACATTGCAGAGATGAGACCTCTGATACATGCTGATTTTGTCAACATGTTTTAATTAAAAAAAGCAATTGACAATATACATGAAGTGATTCACCCCAACACATTTTGTCAACAATAACAATAAGCGAAACACGGAGCCAATGTTAAACAGTAGAAAAATATAATTTTACCAACAAAATATTGTTTTAAAAAACATGACACTGAATTATTTTCTTTAAATAGTTGACAGTACTTTCTTATGGCGTAGTAAAGGTGACTGAAGACATACATCCGAGTATGTACGAGTTTGTAATGCTTTTGCTTATTTATTAATCTATTTTGTACACAACGAAATTACATATATACCTAAACACTACATTACATACTTTATATTTTTAAATAGATACCTATTTTATACGTACTCCTAAACACTACACACAAGAGTCGAGTCTTACTGCGAAGTCGAAATAAGAGAAATTGAGATCCGATCCGGAGACAAAGGGAATAGAAAAATTTTACAACCGTTAAAGTATATATAGAAGCTCCTCAGTGACACCAAAAACCAGGCATCATTGGTCATTATAGGTTGGATTTATGTGTGGACTAAAAATTTTAGTATTGAAGTGCAAGATATTTTGTCGTTTTTTCAGAGAATGCAAGCAGAAGTGGTATTATTCATTGCCACTCTTATTATAGTTATTCAATACGATACGATACGAATACGATATGATTTTTTAGTATTAAGTATCATACCATTTAATTGACACCATGTACTAATTCTG
>PDGT01000128.1:0-42705 GCA_003671415.1 Megathymus violae
CAAAAAAAGACATGGACGCATAGTTCATGGAGATGAAGTTTTATTTAAAAAAAAAAAAACCTAACCTAACCTAACCAGTCCGGTTGCTTGCGCGGTCCCGAACGCCACGAAAACGCGACGCTCCGCACTTAAAAATAGCTAACTACGGCTTAAATAACTGGATTGCAGTGTTTTTGGTGTCAGAATGTGTGTATTAATGTGATCTATCGTATTAAGTGTTTTTAAAATTTTTTCACGAGATATTAACTCAATTTTTCTGTAAAAAAAAAAAAAAACTGTTTTTAAATTTTTTAAATCTTGTAATTCAAATATCTCGGTAAAACGATCGACAAGGTAGTGGTTTTTTTGATATCAATCGACGCGGCTCGTCAAGCCCTACAATTTGACGTATCTCCCAGATTTTTCCCGTGGGAAAATCGGGAGATAAAGCTTGTGAACCCCGAAACACGTGGACACGTTTTTCGAGAAAGCCCACGGTTGGACAAAATTTGGACTACGCATCTCGAAGAAGACAACAAGGCAATTTCAGAGCATATTTTGAAATTCGGAAAAGTGCCAGGGAACAGATTAACCAGCCACTTAAACTATTACCGAAAAAACGAAAAAATTTCAAGACCTTCCAAAATCAAAATACTATCGGTGACGTACACTCTTTATTTTATACAGTGAAAGTAGATCTTATCTCTTGACTAGTAATAGCCCTCCTCGAATTTTCCGCCCCAAGTGCGCGGAAATATAAAAATAATTCCGAGAAAGGGTTGATCTCACAGAGGTCTTGACAAGCTGGTTTTTTGTTGTTTACACTTTTCTAAAAAGGAAAACCGAATTACTCAGCCCCCCTTTGACTTTGAGAAACAAAAATAGCTGGAGATCCATTCCAGACAAGGACAAAGACATTAGTAAAGACCGCATCTTTTTAGATGGTAAAACAAAAAAAAGTAACTTTTTAAACACCTCTTGGAAGTTACAGGAAGACCCCTTTGCTGAGTACAATTTAAGCTGTGATAATAGCGGAGAGGAATGTTATTTAGTTTATTGAACATATATATGTGTGCTATTAAATAAGATATTGTGATATATTAGTTATATTCATTAGTAAAGAAAAGAAAAACTTAATATTTTGGTCATAATACATTGATATTAGGCGAAACCGGGCGGGACAACTGGGGACCAAGTTGGGCTGGTTCTGGTTTTCTTCTCATAATACTAAATTCTTATATTACTTTATTAATTTGGAAAAATTTTGTACGTGTTTACTTAGTGCTGGTCTAACTTTAAATTTATATTATCACAAAGGTTTTTAAGATTCTTAAAATAGTTTTTCTCTTCTTGGCTATTATATTATTATTTGTTAAGACCAATTGTTTAAAGTAAAATAGAACTAATATTAGATCAGAAAACTTAGTATTTTAATTTATATACTGAGAAGGTGCCTAGTAATAGGGTTTTGGATTAATATAGAACAAAATTTCTGGTGTACTAAATACAATAAACTAAATTGTACTTATAAGAATAGTCAAAAATTCAAACACAAATATAGGTATGGTGCATATGTAAGATATATATATATAATACATTAATTAATCAATTTGTTGATTGATTAATTAATATATACAGGTACATACAACAAGAACTTACTATCTAACTAAATAATTTGAGCAATTTAGATACAAATATTGAGAAAGTGTGTAGTAATTGGGCTTTTGGAGCAATCCAGAACTAAATTCTTGGTGTATAACTTAAAATAAATTAATTTATACTTATAGCAATAGCCAAAATAGAAATAGTCAAGATATTTGGTTAGTTTTGCTTACTCTGTTTTGGTTGTAATTTAATTTAAGGAAATTGAAGATCCATAATAGTAAGTACTGAAAATACCCATGTAACTGAGGCCACTCTCACCTCATTCCTTGGTAAAATAGTACTAAAATAAAACTAAAATTGATTTTGCATTTTGAACATTGAACTCCTAAATTATTTAATTGAATCTATTTAAATTAAACATTAAATTGAATAACAATCAACAGGGAATATATACTTTAATTTTCTTGTTTTGAATTTTGAACGTTGAGTACTCAAGTCGGTGAATATTGGATCTGGCTAAATTAATATCAAACTTAACAATAAATTGTATTTTGTTTATCATCCCTATTCATCCTCTGGATAAAATAGAACTAAAATAAAATTAAATTTGACTACTACTATTATTACTATTATTATTATATTATTACTAGAATTACTACTCTAATGAAATTAGTTGTCTAATATTACCTGTAATCACTAAAAACTTACCTCCTACATTTATAAATTCAATTAATTTGCCTATTCCCTCTGGTGTCCAGTTAGCTGACCCTACTTTCAATATTCCGTCCGCTATAGATATTTTAGTAGGGGCAGAAATTTTCTGGGAGGTGGTAGGTAGCAATCACATAAATTTAGGTAAAAAAAAAAAAACAGCCAATTTTGTTTGAAAGTAAGCTTGGTTGGATAGTGTCAGGTTCTTTATCTGCAAACTCACGCTTCGCCCATTTACACCTTTGTAATTTTACCTCTACGCAATTCAATCCCGATTTAACAAAATTCTGGGAACTCGATACAGTCTCTCCTAAACATACGCTATCGGCCGAGGAACGTGCTTGTGAAGAGAGTTTTAAAACTCACACGTTTCGTAACAAAGAAGGTCAGTTTGTTGTTACCATGCCTCTAAAAGCGAATCCCGACAAATTAGGCGATTCATTTGCAATGGCAAAACGTCGTTTCTTATCTTTAGAAAGACGTTTTCAAAGAGACATACAACTCAAAACTATGTACGTAGACTTCATGTATGAATATAAAACTTTAGGTCATATGACAGAAGATACGAAATTTTATAATGCAGGTAAAAGTAATTATTTTTTACCTCATCACGGTGTTCTGCGTGAGTATAGTTCGACAACTAAACTACGCACGGTTTTCGATGCGTCTGCTAAAACTACCACAGGGGTGTCACTAAATGACATCATGATGGTAGGCCCTACTATTCAAGATGATCTCTTGTCTATTTTACTACGTTTCCGACAACATAGGTATGTAATTTCAAGAGACATTGAAAAAATGTATAGAGCGATTAAAATAACTCCCGATCAACGCTCTTTACAACGCATAATTTTTCGCGGAGATCCATCAGAGCCTCTAAAAACGTATACTCTAAACACGGTTACGTACGGCACCGCCTCTGCACCCTATTTAGCTACTAAATGTCTTGTAAGTTTAGCGGATTCGGCACAAAGCATCGAAGCTCAAAATGCGATACGTCGTGACTTCTATGTAGACGACTTCCTTTCCGGTTCCAGCTCAATATCTAGTGCAGTACAAATGACTAAGGAAGTTATATCTATATTATGCAAAAATTATGGATTGCGAAGTGTGAATGGGACGATGAGGTTTCTACGGAAATAAAACAGTTATGGTTAACCTTTTCAAAAACATTGCCGTATTTAAATAATATAAAAACACCACGTTGGATTTCCTATCAAGATTCCATTAAACATGAAATTCATGTGTTCACCGACGCATCTGAAAAGGCGTACGGTGCATGCATTTACATACGTTCCATAGATAGCAGTGGATATATTACGGTACGTTTACTTACTTCCAAGAATCGTGTAGCACCAATAAAACCCACCAGCGTCCCGCGACTAGAACTTTGTGGAGCGTTGTTAGGTGCAAGACTGTGTACTAAGGTAAAGGAATCTATTACTTTACCTATACAAACATGTCAGTTTTGGTGCAATTCTACCATTGTTCTTGGTTGGCTGAATACATCTGTCAGTCAACTTAAGAAATTTGTTTCTAATCGTGTGAACGAAATACACGAAAGTATATCTGGTAACACATGGAACTACGTGCCGTCTAAGGAAAACCCGGCGGATCTTGTTTCTCGGGGCCTGAAGGCTGATCAGATCAGCGATTCTAAATTATGGTGGACTGGACCTCCATTTTTATTACTTGATCCAACTCTTTGGCCTGTTTTATCAAATACCTTGTGGGAACAGGATCTACCAGAAGTCGTTCCAAGCTTTTCAATAATTAATTCAAATGATTCTGCATCCAATTCTATTAATCTTAAAAACCAAAATAATTATTCTATTATTAAAAATTTAATTCATAAATATTCAAATTTCAATTATTTACAAAGAATAGTGGCTTATGTAAAACGGTTTATTAAGAATTTAAAAAATAGAAACAATAGTATTAACGGTTTTCTTTCCTATAAAGAGCTTCAAATTTCATTAAATTTAGTTTTACATGTAGCACAAATGGAGATGTTTCCAGAAGAATATATCATTTTGAAAGATGGGAAAGTTCTACCTCGTAAAAATAGATTAATGTCGTTATCTCCCTTTTTAGATTCTCATGATCTTATACGAGTAGGTGGAAGACTTAGTAATTCACATTACGACTATAATACTAAACATGCCATAATATTATGTAGTAAACACCATTTAACTAAAATTATTTTTAGATGTACGCATGAAAAGCTTCTGCATGCGGGACCTCAATTACTTCTAGCATCTATCCGACAAAATTATTGGCCTCTAGGAGGCAGAAATTTATCTAAAAACATTGTCAATAAATGTATCCAATGTTTTAGGCAGAGGGCCAATAGCATACAGCCTATCATGGGTCAATTACCAGCGTGTAGAAGTACACTCGAATTTCCATTTTTAAACTGTAGCGTTGACTATGCTGGGCCAATATTGATATCCGACCGTAAAGGACGAGGATGCAAACTTATTAAGTCCTACCTATGCATTTTTGTCTGTTTGGCTGTTAAGGCAGTTCATCTGGAGCTCGTCACAGACCTCACAAAAGAGGCTTACATGGCCGCACTTAATCGGTTCGTTGCTCGACGTAGTAAGCCACGGTCTATCTTATCTGATAACGGCACTAATTTTATCGGGGCCTCTAACGAGCTTTATAAACTTTTACAGGAGTCAATCATCGCATATGAAATTTCCCAGGAAGGCATCGAATTCTCCTTTACGCCAGCCTACTCTCCACACTTTAACGGACTTGTAGAGGCCGCTATTCGCTCAGCAAAACATCACTTAAAGAGGTTGCTCAAACTAACCAACCTAACCTACGAGGAAATGGCAACGCTACTAACTTAAATAGAGAGCATTTTAAATTCCCGTCCTTTAACACCTCTCTCTAACGATCCCTCCGACCTTACCGCTCTAACCCCTTCCCATTTCTTAATTGGACGACCGCTTCTGTCAGTTCCGCATCCGCACGTCTCTGACGTTCCTATCACACGCCTGGAGCGCTACAAGCGGGTGGAGCTGTTGACACAACATTTTTGGACTCGTTTCAACCAAGAATATGTTTTGCTTCTTCAGCGGAAGACAAAATGGGCTGCGGCAGCTGGTGATCTACAGCAGGGCTCTCTTGTCTGGTCCTGGTCGTAGGACAAGACTTTGCCACCTCTACTGTGGCTACTGGGGCGCGTGGAGAAGGTCTACCCGGGGAGCGACGGTATCGCGAGGGTCGCTGACATCAGGACTCGGAGAGGGACACTGCGGCGAGCCTTCAACAATGTCGGTCCACTTCCTGTTGAAGTACTTCAACCCGGGCAGATTGTCTGAGCAACGCACGGGGCGAGGGGGTGAAGAGAGCGAGGAGTCGGGCATTGACCGCGCTCACCGGAGCGTTGACCCAGCCGGCGGTTAAAACGAGAGTCTGCTACCATACCTCGGCGCAGGCGCACGTCTAATATAGTCATTTATATTGTCTACGCACCTAATTTGTATCATGCGACAATTAATTTAATATAAAGGTTCTATCGACCGGGCGTTTCATTTTTGCCGCAAGATAGGATCCTACAGCACCCGTGCCCGGTAAGTGCCTGTGTCAGCCGGAAGGTCAGCACCCCGTGGCGCCTTCTGACCCAGCGACGAAGGTGGGGACGTATAGCGTCCACCGAACCTTTTTTTTTTCGCTGGGTGTGTTTATCTTGATGTAGTGGACTGTAGTTTTGCTGGTGGAGACCGCAATGAAACACACTGGAAACTTTTAGCACTTCTATTGCACGCCTTTAAGAGATACATTAAATTTTAACTTTAAACAATCGAACACAAGCGAACGAACGGAGAACGGAGAGAGAAGTATAAAAAAGGTGTTGCTATATTTAAGAAACTAGAATATTAATGTTGGGGATGCCAACATACTCCCGCCTACATGAACCATTACATATTTAAGTTTTAATTTTACATAACATTTAATACACTGCTAACGCCATCTATTGGTGACTTCTAGCTACTTTATTAAACTAGCAATGCACTTAACATTAAATATAATTCAACTCTGTGTAAACGAGAGATACGAACTAAGCTATATTGCAATGTCTATGTCTTTTACAATATGGTAACTACTAGCGCCATTTATGGACAAGTAGAAGTACTTAAGTTATAATAAACATCAATTATCAAAATTGTCACAAGTATCGCTTTTGACAAATTGCAATACCCAATTTATATAATAAAAATAAAGTATTAACACACACACATTTATAACACAGTTGTGCATAATGCACCTCGCGGACACCACAAATTTAGACAAAATTACAATAATCCTATTCAGCACATATTGGTAATAAAGAAACTTTAGTTACAGAGCGCCTATGCATTCTACCATTGTCAGTCTTCACTTCAACTGTACGGACTAAGTTGTCAGAACCTGGAAAAACATTAATGACACGTGCCATTGGCCAATGTACGGGCGGACTGTTGTATTCTTTAAGAATAACTAATGAACCTATTTCTATATTCTCCGTTATTGATGAAATGTTATACCGACTGTTTTGTATATTTTACAATGAATATTTAATTATTGTTAACGTCTTGGAATGTTTTTTTCTGAACGTATCTACCTCAATCGTTCCTCGATTATTATTGAAATCTTGACTGTTCTTTAATAAATCATCATAAATTTACATTTGCTTTTAATTATTATCCACTCCTTTAGCCTCAATATGAAAATGAAATGAATGAAAATGAAAATTATTTATTGTAAAAAATGAGTTTACATTGTTCCGTTGGTGGGGCATCCTTTTAAGTAAAAACTTTACCTGTGCCAGGATGTCCCGCTCTTCCGTAAAAAAAATACATATTTTAAACTCAGGTAATTAAACAAAAAAAAAAACTTTAACTTAAGTTAATATGAAGAAATGTGTGTCTATGTGTACGCACGTATGTGTGTGTGTGTGTGATTGTACGTGTGAGTGTGTGCGTGCGTGCATGTGTGTGTGTGTTTGTACGTGTATGAGTGTGGTGGGGGTGAATGTGTGTGTATGTGGTGTGTGAGGTATGTATGCATGTTGGTGTGTGTGTTTGTGTTTATGTGTAATGTTGAATTTGACTTTAGGTGATTACATGAAATAAATCCTCTATTGATTCAACAAGAGCTGTATAAACTTGGATTAGAACCTTACTTGTTGTAATATGCCTTAAGTTTTTAAAAATCCAAATAAGTTTCCTAATTCTGCTGATTAGTAGTTCCAGATGATACTGCCAAGATAATCGTTGGTCAATAATTACGCCTAAATATTTAGTTGAATATATTTTATCAATGGTAGGACACTTACAATTTACATTCTGTTCGTTACAATGGTGTATTTGTAAATTTAATAATGAAGGTTGCGTTTTTTTATTGATTGAGAAACATATATAATTAGTTTTATTAGTGTTTAGTGTCAGTACGTTAGATTTAAGCCAACTAGATATTTTTCTTAAGCCTTTTTCGGCAGTACTATGAACTTGTCTTTCCATGTTTTTCCATGAAAAACTATAGCAGTGTCGTCTGCATATAAATGAATGTGTCCATTGTCAATTTTGAAGTTACATAGGTCATTTATATATATTAAAAACAAGGTAGGTCCTAGGACACTACCTTGTGGTACACCAAAGGTCATTTTAATATCACTACTAATGTAGTCCCCTATTTTTACTCGCTGTGTCCGATCACTCAGATAGTCTTTCATCAGGTTAAGCTGATTTCCCCTAATGCCAATATTTTCTAGCTTGTTTATAAGAATGGGGATAGATACTGTATCAAATGCCTTTTTTAGGTCCAAAAAGACAGTCAGACATCTATTTTTACGATCAAGATGGTCAACAATACGCGAAGTTAAATCTAAAATGGCATCTTGTGTACACTTTCCTTGCCTAAAGCCATATTGAGAAGTTGATAATATGTTATATTTATTAAGGTATTGAATAAGTCTGTTATTAATTAATTTTTCCATTACTTTAGAGATCCCCGTTAAGATTGAAATTGGTCTGTAGTTATTTATTTGATCTTTATCCCCATTCTTATACACAGGAGTAACAATTGATTGCTTCATGAGCGAAGGGAAGACACCTTTAGTAAAACAAAGATTAGCTAAATATGTGAGTATGGGAACTATTAAATCTTTTGAGTGTTTTATAAATTTTGTAGGGATATTATCAAAGCCAGAAGCACTATCTGATTTTAAGCTCATGAGGATTTAAGTGATCTCTTCGTGATCGGTATTTAAAATAACAAAAGATGAAATTTGATAATTTTGATAGGGTATTGGTATGGATTTGTTATGCTGTAATAATTGGTTATTAGTTTCTATTTCTTTTGCAAGGTTCAGTCCAACTTCAGCAAAGTAGTTGTTTACCAAGTTAACTGCTATGTAGTAATTCATTATTTGTAGATTTAGTTTGTTTTAAGTTAGTTAAATTTTTAATGTTGTTCCATAGTACTTTAGGATTCTTAGCTAGTAAAAGCTTCCTATCATGCACACGTTTTAGTTTCTTAATTAAATTAATGCAGTAGTTACGATATCTTTTATATGTTATTTTAAGTATTTCATCATGAGGATTATGTTTTAATTGTTTTTGCATTTTATTCCTATTGCGTATGTAGTTTAATACTCCTTGAGTTATCCAAGGTTTTATTGTTCTTTGTTTTTTAGGTGAACTCATCATACATATATTAGGCTGTACATGTAACCATTTTGGACGTGATTGCAAAATATTTAAATATTGTTTGTTCCATATGGACCAAAATGATTGCTTAATATTATTACATCTTTCCCAAAATTTTAATTTATTAATAGCTATCTGAGAAACATCTTTCTCTGGATATGAATTTAAAGCAGTTCCAATAAGAAAATGGCCTGGAGATAGAAAGGAAAAATCATTAACGTCATTTAACAAAGAAATAAGTGGTCTACTGTTTAAAATTGCTTCAATTTCACATAATACGGTACTTAATTGCTCAAATGCAAACAAAAATTTTGTACTCTTTTAAGGTGCAATTTTGTACTTTTTACAACTGCTTCCCAAATACCACCAACCACTGGAGAATAACACGGGATGGAATGAAAATTTATATCTTCCTGACTAGAAAATGATTGTACCTGTGCTTGGTGTTCTTTGGTGCTTAAAAATCTATATAAATTATACAATTCATTTCTAGAGCACTTAAAGGTGGAAGCATTATCACAATACACATATGTGGCGAGACCTCTACGTGAAATAAAGCGTCTAAAGCATGCTAAAAATGTTGATATAGTTAAATCTGAACATAACTCCAGATGTATGGCCGTTGTGGTGAAACAAACGAATAAACACATATATCCATTGCTTAAAATAATTTACGCAAAGTAGATTGTTTAATGGAAACTGGACCGGCAAAATCTATGCCAACCTTTTCAAAGGTTCAAACTACTCTATCTTGTGGCAAAGAACCCATTAACTGTTCTGATATATTTTTCTGAAGTTTCCAACATACTATAATACATTTATGAATGACCTCTTTTACTTCTCTAATAGGGTTTAAAATCCAAAATCTTTGATTAATTGATGCTAAAACTAATTTTGGTCCAGCATGAAGATTTCTTATATGTTCACCTTTTATGACTAATTCAATAATGCGAGAACCTTTGGGGAGGATGAGGGTGCTTCAGTGAATATGGTACATTTGAGTTATGTAAGCGCCCTCCAACTCTCACTAGTTCCTCGCTATCAATAAATGGATATAATGAACTCAAATTATTATTTTTTATATTCTGTTTACACTTTAGTAAAATAATTATTTCTTTCATATATTTTTGTTGCTCATATTTTACTATTAAATATAATGACTCGTGAAGTTCTTTAGTGGTGACGAAATTATTTGTATTTTTGTAAAGTTTATTACGCTTGTTTTGAATAAATCTCAATATGTATGCTAGAATCCTTTGCGTCTTAAATAAGCTAGAAAATCGACTTAAAAAAAATTAAATTTAACTGTAATTCTGTAGCTGAAGTACAAACCAAAGTTTGAAGAATGTTGTCTTTCATCTCAGGAAGTACCACTGGCGTTGTAGGCTCTGTGAAGGGTTTAATGTATTCACGATTATGTAAAAACTCTGCACCTCGCCACCACAGACGGTGCTGTTCCAATTCGTGTGGGAGGACCCCCCGGCTCAAGCAATCTGCTGGATTATCTTCTAAGGGTACATATGACCATGTAAAGGTATGAGTGAGTTGCGAAATTTTCATTACTCTATTGGCAACATATGTATTAAATTTAAGCATATCAGTAGCAATCCATTCCAACACAATTTGTGAATCTGCATATAAAATAACATCATTAATATTAATTTTTAGAAACAAAGTTTTATACACTTTTGCAGATAGCTTTGCAAGTAATAAAGCAGCATTTAGGTCCAGCCTTGGGACTGTTAAATCTTGACTTAATGGGTTTATTCTAGACTTGGAACAGAGCAGGGAAACACTCACCTTACCTGCAGAGTCAACAACTCTGAGATAGATGCAGGCCCCATAAGCTGAATTTGATGCATCCGCAAAGCCAACTAGCTATATATATCTAGTATTTATCATATTTATAAAGTGTTGAATTATTATAGGCTCCATATAGTTCATGCTATCATAAAAATTAAACCACTCCATTCTCGGTCTCTCATCAAGGATACAATCCCACTCTACGCGTTCTTGCCATAGCTTCTGCATAATAATTTGGGCAGAGACTACAAACGGACCAGCTAGACCCAAAGGGTCATATGTCATGTAGTCGTGGGAGATAAAGATGACTAAAGTTATCCTACTCAGTGTTGCTGTGTGAACTATGCTAACGTCGTGCCTATGGTTCATGCTAGACTGTGCTACTGTGAGTAACCATGCTAACGATGTGCCTATGCTTTTCTACAGTCATGCCAGTGAGAAAATTATGTTTTCTATTCCACAGCCTCCTTAGAAGCGTACACTTTTGGATTTCTCAAACTATCTTTAGACGTATGAGTTTCATAGATATATAAAAAAAAACAAATAACTGTGTCATGAATTTGCCCATTTTACCACTTCCAGATGCAGACCATAATGACGGTAATGTGGAGTCCATGCATGAGCTAGTGGTGAGCTCTTTGCTTTTGACGCCAGAGCCTGTGCCCAGCACTTCGAGCATAACTGGGAGTCGTCAGCCTGAAGTACAAGAGGCCGAGGACGTCCTCCAGTCAGGAGAGGCTGTGTTACCTGAAGATGATTCCTAAGGACCGGTAGTGGGGCGATGCCTATATAAACAACGGCGCGCTCACTTCGAGGCAGAGTAGCCACCAGAATCTACTGCAAGCGGAAGCTTTGCTCGTTTGACTAGGCTAAAATTACCTAAACTCTGATTTCAGTTAAAATTAAGATTCGTAATTGTTTAGAAGTTTATGTGATTGATTTTTTTATTTCTTTCCCACTCCTGGTCCCTAAGAATATATTATTATTATATATATTCATGATATATATGAAATGGTTCTTAGGTTGTCGGACTCGCGTAGTAGGCACATGGTGGAGGCCCATAAAAATTCAATTTCACATAAAAATCTTCAATAGAAAGCAGATTACAAGAAGAATTTGACATAACAGATTTAGGGGCAGCTCATCAAGTTTTAGGAATGCGATTAACTAGACAGAAAAATAAAATTTTTCTTGATCAGTCTGCATATATTAAAAGAGTATTACAAAAATATAAAATGAATGATTGTAAACCAGCTCAGACTCCCATGGAAACAAGTCTTAAGCTATTATGTGGAACTAAAAAGGATTCTTTAGATTATAGAGGTCTCATAGGTTCGCTTATGTATACAGCTATATGTAGCTAAAGATCGCAAATCATATACAGGCTATGTGTTCAAAATTGGTAAGTCAATAATATCTTGGGAAAGTCGCAAGCAAAAAACTGTAGCTTTTTCAAGCACTGAAGCTGAATACATGTCAATGTCTGATACATGTAAAGAGGGTTTATTTATGCGTAAATCTTTGAGTGAAATTCTTAATAAATCTATAAGTGTAACTATTTACAATGACAATCAGTCTGCTCAAAAACTATGTAAAAATGTTCTTTATCATTCTTGAACTAACTACATCACTTTAAGCAAGTACGTAAGACATCACTTTATTAGACAAGTTGTGAGTGATAGTAGCATAATAGTTAAATACTTATGTACAGATAATATGTTGGCAGATATATTAACTAAACCTTTAACTAAAGAAAAACATAATAAATTTGTGTCTTTAATGTTGCAAGTGATTTCAAAAGGTTGAGTACAAATGAGATTATTTAAATATTTTTTTCTTTTTTTTTTATGTTACTTTTTGCACTATCATGTCAGTAGAAAAGTACATAGACTTATATACACTTATATAGTGAGTACATAAAATAACCTAGTTGTTCGTTTTGTTAACATAAGATTGGTTATTCTTATTTTTAATAATTGTTAATTGTTTGGAATAGTGTTATAGCATAGTAGATTATTATAGCACGTGCCCAAGCATTATTAATTAAAGTAAATGATTCAGATTGTATTGGTTTAAGTGGCAGTGTATTGTAACAGATTATCTATGGTTATAAACGCAATTCAATCTTGTCTTTTAGTTCACTATGTCATATTATTTTTGACGTTCTGTATGTATCCGCCTGTTCCTTTTTGAATGTACTCGCTCTCTTGACTGTTTTTTGGTAACGTACAATAAAATCTTGATTTAATCCTCGTTTTCCGTATCATTTATTCCAATAACCCATCATTCAGAACAGTGGTAGGTTCGCGTAAGGATTATATTATCAGTATTATTATTGATATCTTTCCATGAAGATTGCCTGTCTAGTAAGCCGCCAAACATTCGTCGTGTTCTGGCTGGGAGTTTGAGAACCAGTACTTTCTTTCTTCTCATTTCCTGGTCGACAACGCATCAGTGGTACTTTTGGTCTTTGATGTCCACAGACGATGGTGACCACTTACCATCAGGTGGCTCGTCAGCTCCTTTGTCGGCTATTAACATATAAAAAACGGTTATTGCAGACTGGATGATTATTTTAAGGTCAACACTGCTGTTAAGTTAGTTTAAGTTTAGATGAGTTAGAATGTGAGTAAGAAAAAATCCCCTGCGGGTTCCATGCCGCTCCTTCTTATGTGACCACTCACGGTAGGCATTTGTTGAAGTGATGGCGTAATTTGACTTTTTAAACGTGTTTGTGAAAACGAACTTCGAATCAAATTTCACTTTATTTAATTAACCATCATTATGATTATTTTTCAAATCAAGTACTAAGCATGTACAACAATTACAAAATCTTTGTACAGTTAGTGGATAAATGTAAATCAATGCATTGCTACTGTTAAGTAACGAAAATTGTAAATATTTATATTATTGTACATAGTACAACTTATAAATACTTCTCGGGCATGATCAAAGACAAATTATTGTCATCACCACCACACGCGCAGCCACTAATGTGCTTGCGATCAAATGTTTAAGCGTGAATTGGTGAGCTGTGTTCTACATTGTAGCAGAGTTGTGACGCTAGTTTGTACCCGAATACCGACACTGTCCAGTCGGACACTCTGCACCCTTCCCGCCGCGCGCCGGTGCCTCGATGTGTTCTGGTCGATTTAACAGGCGTGGAAACACCACGGCTGGCGGCCAGCGGGCAGCTACCGGCGACAACCGACCAAATTTAAGTATTTTACTTACGTAGTTGCTTATGGATTTAAGAAAACGAATCGATTTCCCTAACTTGAAATTTACATAAAATAGTTTCGTTCAATCAATGCCAATCTACAAGTAACCGGATAAATTTACTTAGTGCCTTACATGTACTACATAAAATATTACCTGGTCATGATACTGACGGCGGTGGTCACGATAGTCATACGACGATATGCAGAATAGGACAGGATTATATTCAGTTCGAATTAAGCAGTAGGCAAGTGTCAGTGGCTGGCTGGTTGCGAAGAGCACTCGCAACTTGAGTACGTAAAATACTTCTTAAATATTTGTTATCGTTTACCTATTGATATTTACATATGAGTACATGTTTAGGGAGACATTTCACAACATTCACAACGTAATAGTCCAAAACCGTAGACGGTGGACGGTGCGACCTGATCCAGAGTATGGCAGCTGTGTTCTCGCGAGATGAGAGCGGTCTGTGCTGCGACCGGCGACCGCGCGACCGGCGAGCGACAGTGTTGAGTGTTCAGTGTGGTGCCGGGCGCGGACCGCGGCGGTCGTACGTGAGTTAGTGCAGTGCCAGTTAGTAGTGACGACAACAACAGACCTCGCACGCACTGGCACGAACGCGAGGTGAGTAAATCAACTTTTGAACTAATTTAAACCTTCAGTGTCAAGTTCGCTCTGAAGTTTATTGTTGTTCGACTGCATTCCAGATTTTTTTCTGTTTCGGTACGATTTCCGCAAATGAAATTTTTAGCTTTATGACCGTCATGTGTACGACGTAACTTAACCACCGCATTTCTCACATTTAACATTTATGATTTCGGGTGAAGAGGACGGTAGTGCAGTACCTACAGTAGTGATCGGGACCGTGCCCTCCGGCCGTCGCCGGGCACAAGAATTGCGACATCACACCGGTGAGACGATTAGAGTCAGAGCAGTGCTGAGCCACCGGCACCGGTGGGAATTCGAATAAACGTTCACACACTCACATGTCGAATTTCGAACGTCACATTCGAATGTCGACGATATATGCAATATCAAACACTGCGATACAGTTTTATGGATTACTAATTGGTAGTAAAATTTTATGGTTGACTTACAAAGGATTTTACAAATAATATTTTATTTATTAAAATTTATTACACCCAACACATTGTGATATAAACGGTGGATTTAGTACTGAAAACATACTGTACCCATCCTGTACCTTTGGATAATTTAAATTAAAATATAATAGAGATAAAAATTTATAAGTAAGCGTTGCAGTGGTAGACGACACATTTAATAAAACTGTTTCGTATACAAGTCGATTTCCGCACAACACGACGATGAACCCCCCGCCACCCCTGTCTTTAGTTGTTTACAACGGTTCATCACCAGTACTGTATATCGTCCAATAGTAACTAGTTACGAATTATGTACTATGGTATCTCCGTAGATGCCAGGAAGATGGTTTAAACTATGCATGACTACTCGTCGCGACTTACACGAGTACGGGAAATAAAATAATTAATATCAAACAATACTCTATGTATATCTATGATCACCCAGCAGCGAGACGGTGTCGAGCACTGATGTTAACCGGGCAAAAACCGGGGTCAAGTGCAACCGAACGATCACCAGCAAACTTAAAAAAAACGATACTTAATGATTTATTATTTTTCAGATGTATTGCAACATACCAAAACATGATTTGTGGTTTTTTGATATTGTTTTGTACGGTTATCCGATTTTGCTCCACAATTCCCTACTATAATACCAAACAAATTAAATCGGGTACTCTCACTAGGTTAATGATAAATTGGTAATGCATTAAGCAGTTGTAAAAATTATCCATTAAAACAATACCTACTATACGAAAGATTGATTGAATAACAACAATACAAAATATTATTTCATAGTTTATTATGTAATATTACATGTGATGTGATGCGTGTAATGTTTTCAAGAAAGTGGAACTTTAAGTTAATGATTAGCTTTCAGATTGCTTTACTGTCGTTCGCAGAGTGCTAACACGGGCGCCAGATTTATATCTAGTTACAATGAAAAAGTAATCAAAGACATGGTGAGGGTACTGGATACGTTTAGACAAGCCACAATTTAGTGATCCGTGTAATATGTGCCATCCGACATAGTGGGGAATGTGGTCGATGAGAGGCGCAACAAACTTCAACTTGAACTTATTTATATGATTCGTTTCCATTACAAAAATTGTAATTTATTATAGTGATTTGAACGTTTTGTTTTATTGTGATTCTTTACTATTATTAAATGTATAATGTTCTACTAATAATTTTGTGCCTAAATGTCTATCGGTTCTAACCGGAGAAAAACAGGTTATTTTACTGATATCTCCGAAAAATACCTGAGCGCAACCGTAATCGGTTAACATCACTAGTGTCGAGGCGGCCTCGGTGTGGAGCACGGCGGGCCAGCGCCAACCGCGGCCGGCGCACGCGTCCGCGCTCAAATAATAGATAATAATTATATTATCAGCTTTCACATAAACACTGCACACTCCTAAAAACATCGGTTATTATAATTCCGGTCTATTATTGGCGTCAAGATAACAAAACTCATAATATTAATTATAATTACCGCTCAGTCAGTCGCCAAATTACAAATCACAAGCGACTAAAATATCCCAAACTACTATCTGTTATTTGAACGTAAACGTCCGTCGTCTGTCGCCTGTCGTGCGGTCGAACAACGAGCGGGGTCCCTTTCTATTGTTATTCCAAAAAGTCTAAAAATAGCATGAATTAATAAAAATTCAAATCAAATCTAAAATGGATGGCTGTGCGCGGGACTGTTACGCTACAGCCGAGTCGACGAATTCAATATCGGTTTCGGTCGATCCGTTACGGCCTCCTGTTCTGCTGCTGCTGCTCCAGGCACAGAACGCTCCATGTTTACCTAGATATTGTTCCCATATGTAATTCTCCGAAGTTATTGAACCGAGCTATTTTTGGTATATCTGTGAGAAAAACTTGCCACAGATGTCTGAATTTAGCTGAACTGAGGCCTCGGCCGAACGGTGGAACGGTCACGGAAAGACGGTGAAGTTCTATCTCGATATGCCATCAAGGTAAAGATCAGTCGTCAAATGAAGGATTAAAAGAAATTAATTTAATATCTTACATTTATTATTACATCATGACTCGGTTTGATGTAGTCATCGGCATTACCAATGTTCATTAAAGAATGTCTTTCGTTAAACTCTTTTTTTTTAAAACTCTCCCGGAGGGACCCGTGTAACATTGGTGGCAGCGTAAAGGGATCAGAAAAGATTCCTCGGTTTCGTCTCCATAAGACGCAAAAGTTCGCAAAATCTGTAGTATTGTGAAAAGTTAAAGTTAAAGTGGAAATAAAAGTGAAGGTAAAAGTGAAAGTAAAAGTAAAAGTGAAAGTGAAAGTTTTAAAGTGAATAGAGAAATGTGTCCCACTGCATCTCAGCACTTCAAACCCTGAAACCGCTATATAGACTCATCCCTGCATCTACAATCTACACCGTATCCTGCGACAACATCGTTACGGCATCCATCACTGTATCCATCACTGTATCCTGAAAGAAAAAAAAAATTGTTCCTGTTTACAACAGAGATTCTTGGTACTACAAAATTCTACGCGGCAAAACACCTCAGCGTCGCCGTCGCTGCACCGTCATGCATCTTATCGCATTCGCCGTCCTGTGAGTTAGACTAAACAATATAAGTGACTTTACTATAATCGTGCAAACATTTTTGTTACTCATTAATTTTATATACTTGATTTTAAATTACATTCCGTGTAATGCAAAAAAATTTAAAAGACGTAATAAAAACCGATACACCAGAAATCAGCATAGATCCATCGTCATCGCCAATTTTATCAGCAAAACAATTAAAGTCGAAAATGGATGTTAATATCATATTTAAATTCATAAAACCATTCAATGGTAATAGGGAAAACCTTAATTCATTTATTATAAATTGCAATAACGCAATGGAACTAGCTAATGAGGAACAAAAAGAAATTTTATTAAAATACATCCTCTCACAATTAGAGGGAAAAGCTGAGCTTGCCTGCTCAATCAAAGAATTCGAAAATTGGAATCAACTTAAAGATTTCTTAAAAACTCAATTTTCTGATAGGAAACACTATTCACATTTACTCACCATCCTACAAGAGAGCAAGCAAGGCCAATCGGAAAATGTTCAACAATTTGCACTGAAAATAGAAACTTGTCTCTCACAGCTTTTAACGGATGTTGCAATGTCTAATTTTAAGGCCATTGAAATACCTGGCTGCACAGCCGCGATGGAAGACCTCGCTCTACACCATTTTATCATGGGTTTAAAACCAAATATAGCGTTGACTGTGAGATGCAAGTCTCCCAACACTCTAAATGAAGCAATAAATATAGCAACTTGTGAGGAGCGCATTATGCAATCCACGTATAGAAGGTCACAACAGCAGCCTATGGAGCGAGTGTATCCGTCACCTTCAAATACTAAACCGTCACCGTCACCGAATCACACATCGTCACATCGTCACCGAAACCAACGATGATTATGGCCAAGACGAAGTCGACGATCCAAAAAACTAAAAGGGATCTCGTATCGGTGTCGTGCGAGACACCACTCATCACTAAAATTCGACACCAACATCACTGTATCCACTGCTTCCACTGTACCCACTGAATCCACTGCTTTCACTGCACCCACTGTATCCACTGTATCCTTTGAGTCCGCAATATCTGCGAAATCCTCTGAATCCGCAGTGAAAACCACAGCACTTACTTGTAAATCTGTATCATCTACTATTAATTCCGACCTACTAGTCCCCACTGAAACGGATAACAGGATTTATGAAATAAATGTTAACCACTCAAAATTACTACTTCCTCATATCCTCGTTTATACATCGGTATCCGACACTCCTTTATCATTATTAATAGATTCCGGCTCCGTCATCTGCCTTATCAAATCATCTTCCATTCAAAACCATTATAAATTAACAAAAGAAAAATTAACTCTTAAAGGTATTGACCCGGTGAATTCTCTCACTAAAACCTCAGGTTATTTTGATCTTAAATTAAAAATTCATAATGATAATAACCCTTCTGTTAGTCACAAATTCACGTCATCGATAAGATTGATCTACCTTATGATGGTCTGATTGGGACCGACATGTTAAATTCATTTGGGTGCAATATTGATTACAATAAAAATATTTTAAAAATAAACAAGACCGATATTAAGCTCTTATTTAATGAACCAACATACTCTATTCCTGCTAGAACAGAAATGATTATAGAATGTTCTGTGTTTAATCCCGAAATTAAAGAAGGACTCGTTTTAGACCAAAAACAAATCAAAGATATCCTGATCGTTAATTGTTTGGTTAAGGTAAAAAATAACAAAATAATAAATCTCTCTGTGGTTAACATCTCTGAATCCGATATATATCTTAATTCTAATTTAAACATAGATCTTATTCCAGTCGAACAATTCCAACCCTCTAAAGAAATCGAAGATACCTCAATTCCTGTCAATAATATTAAACATCATGACACTTACCAACGATCTAAGGAGGTTTTAAAACTTCTTCGGACATCACATCTCAACTCCGAAGAAACTGAAGCCCTTTACAAACTCTGCTCCGATTTCTCCGATGTCTTTCACCTTCCAGACGAAATACTTACCCACACAGATGCAATAAAACACGCTATTAAAACTACTTCAGAAAATCCTATTCATGTAAAATCTTACCGTTTCCCCGAAGTTCATAAAACGGAAGTACAGAAACAAATTTACAAAATGTTGGATCAAGGAATCATAGAACCTTCTCACTCTCCATGGTCCGCCCCCATCTGGGTCGTTCCCAAAAAACTTGATGCGTCCGGTGAGAAGAAATGGCGAATAGTTATCTACTTTCGACAACTTAACGATGTTACCATAGGTGATACTTACCCTATTCCACAAATAAACGAAATTCTAGATCAATTAGGTTCTAGTAAATACTTCTCAACTCTAGATTTGTCATCCGGTTTTCACCAAATCCCTGTTGAAGAAGAAGACAAAGTTAAAACTGCATTCTCCGTCCCTCAAGGACACTATCAATTTACTTGTATGCCCTTCGGCCTTAAAAATGCTCCGTCCACTTTTCAACGTCTGATGAATACCGCCCTTTCTGGTCTACAAGGTACTCACTGTTTCGTTTACTTAGATGATATAGTTCTGTATGGTTTTGATTTAAAATCCGCTATTAACAATCTGAAATGTGTTCTCGAAAGACTTAGAGACTATAATCTAAAACTGCAACCCGAAAAGTGTGAATTCCTTAGAAGAGAAGTAATTTACCTAGGTCACATCATAACCGAAGAAGGCGTTAAACCTAACCCTGAAAAGATAAAAGCCGTAGTCGAATTTCCTAAACCTAAGTCTCCCAAAGATATTAAATAATTTCTTGGACTAATATCTTACTATCGCAGATTTATCCCCGAGTTCTCTAAAATTGCAAAACCTCTAACCCATTTATTAAAGAAGGACATGCCCTTCCAATGGCAAAACGAACAACAATTAGCCTATGACGAATTAAAAAATAAACTTACCTCCGCTCCTGTACTAAGTTACCCAGATTTTACTAGACCCTTCATCCTTACCTGCGAAGCCTCTAATCATGCTGTAGGTTCTGTCCTATCTCAAGGCTCTATTGGAAAAGATAGACCTATCGCATTCGCTTCTCGAACACTAAATAAAAGCGAAATCAATTATAGCACAACAGAAAAGGAACTCCTTGCTATTATCTTTGGTTGTAAAACCTTTAGACCTTACTTATATGGTCGAAAATTTCAAATCATCACCGATCATCGCTCTTTAAAATGGCTCTTTAATCATAAAGATCCTTCTAGTAAACTACAAAGATGGAGATTGAAGTCGGAGGAGTATGAATATGAAATCATTTATAGAAAGGGCAAACTCAACACCGCCGCAGACGCGCTATCCCCGTACCCTTCTAACTCTCCAGTCCCTATTAATATAATAGATACAAAATCTTCGGATATTTCTAACCCCAATAATACAATAAATACTCCAACCTCTTCTAAAATCGCTCTGCCTTCTACCTCTCAGAACCCGGAACATATAGAATTGGATCTTCTATTCAGTCCGCCGAACCCTGAAGAATGGAACTTACCTTTTCTAGATCCTCTCTGCGAACTCCCCACCACTCCTTTCAACCCTGAAAATATTAACTTACCTGGCGAATCTCCTAATATCAATGCTCGTCCTGAAACTGTTAATGCTAATCCAAATAATACTCCACCTTTAGATATCATAAAGCTCCACGAACTCCTAGGTCCCGCTGCAAATCCTGTAAATGAAAACACGTCTAATCCTAATACTTACCTCGACGATCCTCTGAATCCTGGAAATGAAAATCTTAGCCCCGATATTCGACTCGATGACCTATTGAATCTTCCTACTAACCCTGAAAATAATTCTCCTCTAAATATGCCGAGCCCAGAAGTTACAGACAACTCTTACTCTGAATTCCTGAAAACTTTATCAGATACAAGATCTTCTTTTAATACCACAATTCATGAATATACAAATAATTTACTCACAGCTGACTCCAAAATCATTGTTTTACCTACCTCTATTGACTTAGACCAGTCAAACCCTTATATCGAAGAAGTCCTTTCCAATCAAAACGATAACACCGATTTCCTGAAAAAAGAAAGAAGATTGAATTCATTCTTAAACCTAAAAACAGAATCTAAATCATACTATTTCCTATTTACTAAAGTCCATCATTTCGACAATGTTCCTTATCCTGATCTACATATATGAATCGTTAAAACAACTTCGAAACGAACTGATAGTAGGCTGCACTGAACCCTGTAACGAAATTGCTATATCTGACTTCAAGGATCCTTTCGTTAAACTTTCATACACTAAAATTTATTTAATGCTGAATTATCTCTTTCGTAACACAAATATCACTATTAAAGTCTATAGGAATACTGCCATTTTTCCAACCCCAACCGAAATTCCTAAAATTCTAAAGGATAATCACGACATACCCATCGCTGGTCACGGAGGCATGAGCAGAATGTATGGTAGAATTAAAGAAAGATACTTTTGGAAAGGTATGAAGTCTGATATAGAAAATTATGTTAAGAAATGTACACAATGCCAATTAAATAAAGCAGTACGCCAGATTAATCGGGCACCAATGCAAATAACTACAACTTCTAGCGCTCCCTTCGAAAGAATTAGTCTCGATATCGTTGGACCTCTACCTGATGCCGGTCAAATTAATCTCAAATATATATTGACCCTACAGGATGACCTTACTAAATTTTCTGCAGCCTATCCAATCACCAACGCAACAGCAGAAGAAGGTTGCGAATGTCTAATCCACTTTATTTCATTATTTGGCATCCCTAAGATGATCTTAACGGATCAAGGAACAAACTTTACCGCTGACTTTATTATGTATACCTCCGGTTCAAATTCAAAATGGTTATCAATAGCTTTGCATTTGATAGTCATGACGCCCTTACAATTGTTCTCCTTGGTTGGAAATCACTCCTTGACATCGAAGTCGAGGTTGACCAAGCAACTGAGCCGCATGTTCACTGATGAGAGAAGCTTGTGACCCCTGATCTATTAGAGCACGCATGTTGACGAAACTTCCATCATATTTTTGTACCTTAAGTATAGCTGTAGCTAAAAGAATTTCGGGCATATCACATTGCATCGACACGTGTGAGTTGCTTCGTACTTGACCCGAAGTTTCATGTTTCTGGTTGCTTCCGCCGGTTGCTACCTTCGATGAATTATTATAATTATGCTGAAATGATTGATGTGTAAAATAGAATTATGCGCCTCGTTACACTCAGTACATCTTTTGCCGAAAATACATGGCTTACCGTTATGGGAATAAAGGCAATTTTCGCAAACATTCAGTCTTGATACAGTTTTAAGTTTTAGGTAAGGTGTCATTTTTAAAAACTGTCGGCAATTATAAAGACAATGTTCGTTGGTTTTACAAAGCCCGCATTTATATAATTTCCAAGAATTATTGTTTTTCGCGTTTGATTGTTGCGAAGTGAATTTACCGTGCGTCGGGAAGGCTTGCTTATTCGAGTTTCTTTGATACCTATTATTAAAATGTTGCGGCGAATAATTGTTGTTACTATGTACATTTTTTGCAGAAGTCTCAGGTTTCTTTCGAGAAGATTCTAAACTTGTAAACTTGCCTTCTAAAAATGTTAGAAATTCTTGCAAATTAGGTAACTCGCGGGGCTCCTTGACTGACGCTATGTATTCATTATGCGTGTCAGAGTCGAGCTTTTGCGACAGGAGATGCACAAGCAATGAATCCCACAAATCAACGTTAACGCCTAAATTTTTGATAGCGTTTGAGGCTTCTAGGATTGTGTCGTGAATACGCTTTATATGATTTATGGACGTATGTTGCATTACGGGTATATTAAGTAAGATGTCGATATGCGAGCGGAAAATTAAACGTTTATTATTATATCTGTTGTTAAGTATGTCCCAACAGATTGGATTGTTATCAGATGTTATTGGTAGATGTTGAATAAGTCTCTTCGCTTCACCTCTAACCTTAGTTTTAAGGAATTGCATCCTTTGTGCGTTAGATAATGGCGGGTTACTGTGAATAGTTTCCGTGAATAGATCTTTGAAGGAACTCCACTGATGGTAGCTCCCACTAAATGTAGGTATGTTTATGTAAGGGGTCGATTGCTCTCTATGTGACACAGACCACAATTTACGATTTATAGATTTGATAATCTCGTTGTATTTTCTTTCATATGTAAAAAATGATAATTCATGCTTGTTGGTTGATAGTAGTTGATAGTAAATTATAGTTAGTACTGGGAAGTTGATAATTGATAGTTTATTGATCGAACCAACTGAATCTAATTAAATGATAGATGAGAAATGATAGGGCGAGCACGCGTGACCGGCATTGCTTGGCTCAATTAGCGCACTGACTCAAAATGCATTAATGTAGTGTAATAGCGTAAACTGCTGACGCTACAAAAATGTACGTACTGTAGCCCGTACAATGATGTTAAACCTTTAGAAGGACTTCACCCTCGTCGCCGGCAGGCACCGACCACCGACCGCCGTCAGACATCATTTAGTAGTCGGCGAGATAAGTGGCGAGCTTAGAGCTAGTTTCACCGGCGTTCACGGGTGTGAGTGCAAGCACAGAAACACCTGATCGAAATAATCGATCGTTCGATATGTGAGCTTACCGAACATATCAAGCTTCGATTCGTTTGAAACATCTATTTTGTTATTATTACATTACATCAACCATTAATCATTTTGTAGTGTTACTGGGAGGGGTCATCATTATAATACATTACAACACCGGGTTAGCCGGAAGCGTTGGTAAATTTCAGACGGTTGAGTACATTGAGGTAATGATTGGACATAAAAAATTATATACTATTTATTTAGGTTTGATCCATTGCGTAGAGGACAACAGTCTGTGCTCACAAAAGGTGGAAAGCGATAGCTCGAGTTCTTTTATTAGCTATGGCGATAACATTCTTTGCCAATAGCTGCCGCGGGGTTTGCGGGGCTATTTTCACTTTCTAGTGTGACATTGTTAGCTATCGGTAAAGATACTAGAAAATTAGGTTCTAGAGATGTTTAACAGTGTTACAACATTTATATATGTTTTAATGCATGGGTTTAAGTTCAAATAATTCAGTTCAGAAGAATGTACAAACTATTTGTATAGATCAACACTTTTAAGCACTCCCTTGGTATAAATTGATCGAAAGTCCATATTTGCGCTTAAAAGTTCACCTCTCTTCGCTTCGGGACACATTAAGTATACAAGATGTTGTATGGCCTATTGCCAAATTAACGAATAAAAAAAAAATAGTCGCTAAGTACAAATAACCCTTGGTCTTTGTTTTGAAGACACCGGTCCGGTTGCATTGCCGGCGAGCTGAACATCTTCATCGCTTTCCTGTTCGACAACGTGTTAATAACCACGCTCCTATTACGTCGGCGATAATCATATAATATGTTAAGAATAGGCGTTCACAGTCATGATAATGACGTAATGAGTATGGCGATGAATAATTAACAAACATTTTCAAAAGTACAGAAAGTATTTAATCGAGGACTTACAGTCAAACATTATTTTCACATAAAATAAGTTAATGCTTGACAACAATCCCACATAATGATAAGTGGAGATAAAGTCTAAGATGTTGAACGCACTAAATTATAAAAGCCTATTCACTCTCCTCCGACATCATAACATCCTACATTTGATTAAAAAAGTTTTCTTGAAAGCTTCTAAAATAAGCTTCGAGTAATAAAATATTTGATCAATAAAAGTGGAAGATTAAAGAGCTTCAGGGTGACGGGGATATTATAGTTAGGTCAATAGAGCCTTTGTTTCTTGAATGTCACAATAAACTCATAAAACTGCTACGTAACGTGGTCGTGCCGTGGTTATGCTGTGATCCTTATCAGAACAATATTCTTAACCAGTAATTAGGCGGTCGACATGATATGAGGATATTATATAATATGTTCTCGGCCGCGTGCCTACAACGTAGGTATTAAAATTATATGTGAACTGAGGATGCCCCTAAGATGCTGTGAATTGTTAGCGCTGGCAAGTGGGCCTATAAGTTGGGGCCATCGGTTAGTTTCGATAGGATCTCATAAGTCACATACGTACGCACACACACATACATACACATATAATATACACATATTACATATGCATATCAATTTATTGTATATTAATAGACGAAAAACTAGCAGACGAACAACCTGACGGTATGTGGTTACCGCCGTCCGCTTATGGACATCAACAAGGATCAGCATTGATCACGTACCTCAAATTGTTCACTTACGTACGTATTAGAAATTAATCACTGTGGTGAAAAAAACCTTCGTAAGAGAACGTGCATATCTAACGGTTCTCTATTATATTGCGACTGTGCGTAAAGTGTGCTGAGTTGCTAACTCGCCATCGGCTAGGAGATGACGATCCTCGGTGATGATAATCAAAAGTTATACGATCAGTAACAGATCCGTCAGCGAGTTACACTCTCGTATACATATACTGCTGTGGCTTAATCCGATCCTGTCGCCGTAAGCAACATAATATTATGTGCGAGAGAAACTATTTTACTCCTTACGAAATTGCACACGACACGGCGGGTGTGACAACAGTACACTGATAACCCTATTTATTTTGCTCGCAGTAAATGGTACGATTTGCGCGACCAATGGCGGCGATCAGCATCAAATTGAGCGCTAGATCGTCGGTCTCCATAGTACCCACTACTGGCGCCCGATGCCCCGTAATGCAATAACATCGATCACTTTGAAGGAATTTGTAGCAAAAAGCTTTTTGGATGGCGGGTTAATGCGTCTTCTCTCTCATTAATTTAATTAAGTGTCGACCTTTAGATTTTTGGGCAATTTAACTAGCTAGCGATCGACTAAGAGCGTAAAAGTCTGCTTAATGATCTTCCCAAATTATTTAATTGATGTAATATCAGGATAAATTCTTTTGTTATTTGCAAAGGGTTGACGCTTTGTAAATAATTGGGAGGAGACGAGGCGAGTACTCTACCAGGAGACATTTATTTACATCATGAGATACCGAGTACAAAAACAGTAGGTACTCTGATTTCAAGCTTGCCGTTTATTTGATATGTTAAAATTTTGACAATACATGATACTTTGTTTTTTTTTTATCAAATACAATGACCTGCAGTTGTCAATTTGTAATTTGTATGTAATTTTTGTTTTATACAAATATTAAAAAGTAATCTTAGACGAAATTCAACTTGTTTGTGTATTAAGTTTCAGATTTCTTAGATATATTTACTATCAATAATATATACATAGACCTACTAAAAAGAAGCTCCTTCGTGCATAATATGTATTTATTATAGGTAAATTCCATGTTTGCCAGCGCCTTGGCTTCATTTTTTTTTCACAGATATTAAGAGACATTTTGTGGAAACAAAGTATTGACGCAAGAATGACTATCTGTGTTAAATTCAAAACATTGCAATCTATATGGAATGAACCAATGGGATACCTGAAAAGTATACTGAAAACTACCTTTAAAATTCAACGTTGATAAATTTCAAGCCTCAAGGTGTTTTCTGAACCTCATATTAAAATACAATAACGAAGTATTGACTCGCACAATATTATTTAGGTAAACCTCATGGTACTATCACCTGCAACTGCTCTAAGTTTTTTTTTTAAATATACTGTAATTTTCGCAAATAACAACATATTGCATCTATTTAATTGATCCAACTAAATTTTTAATCCCGAATACCCAAATATTTCAATTTTGTTTTCAATGGCACAATTAACAGACAGATACAGCTTGTTGATTCGTCTTTAAAGTACGTATGACATGTGACACTGAACGATAGCGGAGGTGCAGTATGGTGATAACCTCAAAACTATCAGTTTCGAATTTGAAACATTTTTTGTTAGTAAATTATCCTGTATCCATCTAGACACACTTCTTAGCCCAATTTTAGTGTTTTTTTAACGTCATTCCAAGTATCGACGTGAAAATAATAGCCGTGTCATCAGCATGTGTGATTATTTTGCATTTATTAAAATTAAGTTGGATAGATCATTTATCAATAGTAAAAAAAGAGTAGGTCCGAGAGCACTACCCTGGGGTACACCAAAGATTGAAAAACACTCTGGATTTTGCTATCGTTAACGCAAAACTACCTTAAAACAACTTCAAACTCTTAAACACAGTCGTCACTTTGCCTAACACACAACGTTAAGCCTCCCTCGAGCTACAACGAAGTTTCACGAAACGGTCCGGCAAGGGTATCTTACAAAAATTCTCTCCCGATACCAAAAAGAGGGGAAACAACTTTCGGAAGTAGAATGGAATAGACAAGAGAGATCATATCACAAGCCATATTGCCTTACTGCTTTAGATGTAATAGAAGGTAAAAAAAAATTAAAGTTTCGTCAGTGAAAAAGGTAGGGGGATAAAATCAAAATTTGGCTTTAGAAGCAATTTCAGCGATAAGAATAGTAATAAATGATAAAGGACAAAGTGAACAAAAAACAGCAAAATATAAATTCATATCATCAAGAAAAAAATGGAATATTACCTAAGAATATTTGACCTGCTTATGCGTATTGAATTTTGGAATTCCCAAATATAGGCCGGTAAAGAATTGAAAAAGTTTACCTAACATCTATATTCTTCTCTATGTTTATCAATACTATTTAATTTATCGTACTCATTATCTTGGTTGTTTTTACCATCTATGTATATGCGAACGGAACATTAGGATTTGTGTCAATATCATCCTTGAGAAATGTTAAGCGACTGTCTTTGGTAACAAGGGCCAGATGGTAAAGTTGCCAACCATTACAATGTACTTCTGGCTAGTATTATTTTATAACTGTTAAATATGTAATAACAAGAGCAAAAAATGGTTTCATTCGGTTACCACTCGTGATGGACGATAAAATGTAACAAACGATCAAGCCGCTCGCAGCCCGGCGCGCGACTTGGCCGTCTGGCCGCTCGCTACGATGAAACTCATAAAAGCAATTTTAGGCCAAGTTTACAACAGGCATGCTTCACATCTACCCGTTTACAATAATAGTTTAAGGGACCTTATCTGATAGTGATATGTAGTAACATAGCTGTTCAGAATATTGCAATTTTAATTTGTTACAAATTGGGGATATTTTTTTCATTTAGTTCACAAATTGAATGTAACATATATTATTATACAACACAGAAAAAAGAATACAAGGACATGTGTGTCCATTATAACCATAGTGAACACAGAATGCGAAAAAACGTTATTGTTACTTAACGTTTTTACGAATAGGTTCCGCTGAAGATCTTTCCCATCTGTTGAGATGCATTTCTCTTGTTGTTTATTAAGAGCATCTCTCGGTGACGACGTGTACAGAATTAGTACGAAACAGGCGGTAGAAACCGAGCGACTCTGAAGGGAAATTCGGAAATAATTTTATATTATGAATTATTTTTCATCCATTACAGATTAGCGTTAATGATAAATACCTACCTGGTGTTGATATGCTGAGTAATAAAATCGTAACTTATTCCTTTATGTTTTATTTCAAATAGGGTTTCAACGTAAAATATTTATTTTCTATCACAAAGACATGGTAGCAGACATGATCTGCGTGAATTACTTAATATGATTTTTGTAATTCAATATACAGTGTCAGTGAGTGTTGAGTGGTGCAGCTGTGGTGCGTCCGTTGTAACGCGTCACCGACCATCCTCGTCGCTCGTTCGATCCACCACTGGCAGGTTTATGGACCGATTGAGGTGACGCTTGCACCTTTACATCTTCAGCTAAAACAGTGGTTTTAGAAATAAACCTGAAAATTTACTAGTTTCACCTACAATTACATGTAGCATTGAATTTAAAATAGGTTTTCGTATATTTCAATCTGTATTTTAGCCAAAGGACCTCCTTGAGTCATATTGAAACTGATCATAAAAGTAATAATGTGAACCGACGAGGCCGGTGACGCCGCACCGTGTCACACTGGTGCGTCGAGTTAGTTCGTACATTAACTGATTGATTATATTAAAGTGTTTTGACATGAGTGCGGAGTTACATAGTGATGCATATAACGCACAGATGGTAAAAATGTTGGTAGAGGTCCTGGCTCCAAAAATTAAGCAACCGTCACCGAATGTAAATATAAATTTATCTTTCGTGTGATTACATCTATTTCACTCGTTGGTTGTGATCGCGCAAATTTATTTTATTGGGTATTGAAATTTTATATTTGATAAAAAATGAACTTTAATTGTTTTTCCATACCATTTTGAGGATATTTGTCAGATCAGGTCGATCTGCGCCGTTACTAAAATATCATGATTTATCATAATAATAAGTGATGGAACAGCCGACTATTCAAACATACATTAGCATTTATGAAACGTGACTGATGATTTCTGTTAATAAATCATTTTATCTGTTCTATTATATGATTGTTTGAATCCAAAGAACCGAGGTGAATACTGAACAAACATTCATATAAATTTTTTCACAAGTGCGATAGAACGGAGAGCGTATACAAATATGAGAATATAGGTACGAAAATATATAAATTGTTTGTTGTTGGTATCGTGTTTTGGTGTGTGTTCACCGATCCTATACTATACATCAATAATATGTATATATTATACATACATATACATATATGGACTCTTTAAATGATGTAGATTAATAAATATCTTTAAACTAACTACATAAGCATCTCCGCAAACGCCTCGTGTGCGGACTCGCGGAGTGCTTTGCGAGTAGTGACTGGGTAGCCAGCACACGGCGGGCGGGAGAGGCGTGACGGAGGCGATACAAGCATCAACATTGCTCCCTCGCGAGCGCCCGTGCGGCGAATATTTGTTTAATGGGTGAGGACCTATAGATACCTATTGTACTGAAGAAAGGTAACCTCATAAATTTACGTCCGTTCGGTCTTTGACATTCACTGACTTACCATTTAATCTAATAACATTACGATACATACATTGGACTAGATTACATAGCAAATTATTTATATTTCTTAGATGACAATTCTTTGTACAATTCCTCTAGAAGCTTCTTAGAGACTGAAGATAAACAAATCGAAGCGCGCTCACTTCGAGCGGGTCTTCTCAATTCCTTCTCTACGCCTTCACTGTCAAGTTCCTTCAGGCTCGCTTTATGACGATGCCTAGTTTTAACTTTTAATCCAATCCTAATTTTAATGGGACTTGAAATAATCTCAAATCCATCCGCTAATATTGTTTAAACAGGTAGTCAACTAACTGGAGGTTGAGGACTCACTTATCCGATTACAGAAAAGCAATTAACTATATTAAGTATTACAAATACTCATTTAGATCTTGATCTATTTGATTTCTTAAAATTAAAGGCGAATACTGTACTTACTCTCGACTCAGTACAAAAATCATAGAACTTTAATAAAGAAAGGAAAATACCTGGACCTCGTTAAACTTTATGGCTAAAAGCTTTTATTAAGCAACAAAAATAAAATATACGATTTTGCTCGTATACACTCAGTTCTTAAGAAGCCAATAACATAATGCGACACGGCGCATACTTTTCAACGACATTGAAAAGGGAATAATCGGAAGTATATGGCGATTGTCCAGGCTGTGGCCGCGTACCCGGGACTCGTGGCGGTCATCAGGGCGATAGTGACCGACCTCCTTGGGGGATAACGGCCAACTGCGAAGGACTACGCGCACTAGTCCAGGAGCAAGACATTCATGTCATGCTCCTGGGCGAAGCCAACCTGCGCCCGGAGCAAAGCTTCCACCTTCCTAATTACTTTGTGTACCGCCGCGACGAGATCTCACCAACAGGCCGGGCGCTTAGTGGCACAGCCGTGGCGGTCCGCGGCGACGTGGTACACAGGGAATTGTCTCCGCCGCCATTCGTAGAGACGCGCACCACAGGTGTCAGTCTGGCAGGTGGGGTTCTTCGGTTGTTCACCGTGTTTCGCCTGCCTGTTATGCCTGCAGGACGTCAATAAAATGTACGACATCGATATTCTGACTTTGACGGCCGCGGACCTCAACGCCAAATTTTTACGATACGAGGGGCTCCCACATCATCAATCCAGTGGGTCGAAAACTTCTCGAGACCGCGGAGATCATGGAGGTAATGGTTCCCTCGGTGGGCTCATACCATCCTGACGTTCTGGACATCGTGCTTTTCAAGAACCTTCCATGTCCAGTCCATATATGATCTGGACACACAACACGTCCCAATCCTAGTCGTGCTTGGCTTGAGAGCTGAGTTCACGGGACTTCCCGTAGCACCCAGAAAGACGAACTGGAAAAATTCAGCAAAATGGCTAATCTTATAAAATTTAACAAATGCCTGATAAAAACGAAAGGACTGGTGGACGCCGTCCGCATGATCACGGATCACATCCAGAGTGCGCTGCTGGAGTCCACCACCGTTACCGCGACTCAAACCGACCAACGGAACAAATTCCTAGTAATGAAGAGAAGGAAGAAGAGCGAGCTCAGAATACTCAGCGCTAGCACTCGACCACGTATCAGCTGACGGGTGTTGTACCGCTTGTCCAACGAGGCCTATCGCGGACACAGCACGGTCGGTGTATTTCTCGATTCGAGAAAGTAATCGATCGTGCATGGCACGCGGGATACTCGTGCAAATTGTTGGGACCCCCTGTGGGCCACGCCGGTACGTTTGATAACATCTGTTTTGACGGGCAGTTGTCTCTTGCCTGGATGAAAAGTTGAATTTTTTACATATAAACACACATTCGGTGGAATCAAAATAATGGAAAAATAACTTAATAAGACCGTACCGGTTAGTGCACGTGCGCTTGATTTAAATAATTCAATTATAATAATAATCTATAGAGAAATATTTAATACTTGACGTGTTTGTAACTGAGTGGGATTTTATGGGGGAATACATGCGGCGCTGCACGATAATGTGCAGTTTTATATATTTTTTAATCAAAGCTCGCTGAAGTATCGAATTTACACTTCATGAGAACAGTTGTCTAAAATTTAATATTATTTTTATTACACGAAAGAAGGCCGTTGTTCCTCAGTTATCACCAACTCTTTGTAAGACTGCTATTAATTTTCATAACTTTTACAGATTTTTTACTTTTGATCTCGTTAACTCGTCCCTAAAGTCCTAAGTCTTATCTCGTCGACGTAGAGTATCTCTCGAGTTGCTCGATGCATTGTAGTCAAGTCGTTACTTTGAACTTTTAATATAAACGAGATATGGAAACGAAGTTGCATTATGTTTATTTAAATATTTTATCAATCCACAGTTCGAGGGAGCAGTGGCAACGATGTACATTAATATAGTGGCCTGTATTGTTTCAGTTCACGAGCAACCGACGTGAGACGATATCTACTGCAGGTACTGGTAATCATTCAATACAATTTCAACATCCATACAAAACGTACAATCAGTACACACACACGTAGTTACGTATTATCACGATATACGTATTATCATGAAATTCTCGTATGTCGGCAGTGGGTCGTGTCGTGTCGTGTCGTCTGTAAGGTGGCCGTGCGACGTATGTATATCGGCGATAGATCGAACGATGTGTCGATTACCGCGAGCGATGCGCCGGTAATGGCGCTCGGGAGTGACGCGTGACGTCACCGATAGCCAGCAATTTCTGGTAATTTGTAGCGACATTGACTAAAATATATTACGCAGCTTTTCACAGAAAATTGTATTACAGTAGTGTGACAAACACGCGACTTATTATTATATTTATAAAGAGTGTGCGGTCTACCTTATACCAAATAGGAGCTCGACCATTGACATATGCTAGAGAAATTATCTCAAAAAAATTATGCGTTAATCACGTTAGTAATAGAGTATGCCCTCAAAAAAGACGAACAACGGTAGTAGAAGCATAAAATGACATGCATAAATGTATTTACAAAATATTAATCAATCTGTCAAACAATCATCATCAAAGTATCAAAACTACTGTTGAAGGTGTTCAGGCCAGCTCTGGTACGTAGTACGATGACAACACGACCGCAACTCTAAGTATGGCCCGCGTTCCCGTGACCATACGATTAGTGGGGATCTGTTAATAGAATCGATGTGTCCTACTGCAGGAAGCACTCGCTACGTACGTCGGACGTATCGGAGAGCGGTAAACAGACGATAAGCGTGTCTCACTGGAAATATGCCATGCCATGCCGTGCGACGCGTGTCGCGTGTCGAGTGTCGCGTGTCGCGTGTCGCGTGCTGCGTGTCGCGTATGCGGCCGTGCGTCTCGGAGGTTAAACGGAGGGTCTGATTTGTTTTCGTGCTAAACTTCTACCCGAAGGGATTTGCGATCGTCTATCGCGATATCGCGCTGTTATTCTTTAGGGATAAAAAAGTACATGCCTCATCTTAAGAGATGTAACGTATTTTCCGTTACATGCGTGTCCTATCGCAATATAAATCATATTGCAAACCTTTTTGCACAAAATTATTTCATACTTAGTTTGTTTACATTCTTAACCTCACTTATTAGCTTACAATTTTAAACTTTAAATTAACCTTTATCGTTTTTGACAAGGCTGTCAGGCTGTCAGGCTGTCGGTGTCGATATTTCGTTGTCACTGTCAACTTACTAGACCAGCTGTCACTTGACGTTTGGCACTATTAATTTCGGAATCAAATTTGAGATGGCACTTATGCGCGTTGTTTCTTGGCAGTTAGTGATATGCAATTTAGTTATTCTACTCTATGATCTATGTTTTTTGATTTGTTTGGCTGAATGGCTTGATGCCGAGGAAAAAATATTTTCTTAAATTTTTTGGAGACGTCGTCGTTGCCGATTTTTTAATCACTTTCCGGCCGATCTTCGAAAGTCACAGTCATTCGCAATGTAAATTTTCTATTTTTTTATATTTTAATTTAATTCAAAAATAATGTAACTAGCCTTTAATTTGGAAGCTGTAATGCTTGCTGTTGCATTTAATTTTTCAATTTTGTTGTGGATTCGCCATATAATGAACGATTAACTTTGCCTCATGGTAAGTTCGTAAAAATATTTCGTCTCGAATATAATTTCCGGTTCGAATTTATATTTCATATAGGATTTATATTCTTACAGGATTCCAATTGACTATCTTTTGTTCTAATTAATGGATATTTTATGAAAAACACTGGATTTCCCGGGTAAGTTGCATTGGCAAATTTCGTAACTTAAATTTTGGCATTAGGTGATAACACGGATTCAAAATTAACGTTGTTTTCTCTTTTGTCCACAGTGTTTTTTTTTATTTTAAAATTTTTTCAATTTTGAATAAACTTTCAAAAATTTTCTATTTTCGATAAAATTACTTTTCAAACACTACAATGGATCATGTCGACGCCATTATGCTGAGTTACTGCTACCTACCTTCTTTTTGAAACAACAGATTGCCGGTACCTACCACGTGCGCTAGGACACCGCACCCGCCTTTTACCTTCATAATTTTGCTTTAAAATCTCATAATTTTGGATTGCTACGTTCTGGTATGTAATTTTATTTTCTTACAAACTGAAGAACTGGGCATTCAACTTAATTAGACGTTTACGATTTAATTTAAGACTAGGTTATTTAATTCTGGTTAATCTTAAGTCTGTTACTGTTATCAAATGTTTTTTATTGGAATTTCTTCCAATAGTAATTTTACATAGGATGGATTAGGCCATCCAGGCGTCCGAAATCTACTTGTTTTAACCTTTGTTGTTGACAATAATTTGTCATAATTTAAAATTATTAAAATAGTTATTAATTTTTGGCTTTACTTATAAATTAATTTAAAAATTAATCAAAATGTTTGACAAATAAATTGTATATCACTGACATAAATTATTATTTATTGTTTTTAGTTACGAATAAATATTTGTTATTAAAATTTTATGCGGTTTACTTTTTCCAAGCGAACCCCATTGTAATATAAATAAACATTTTAGTCCAATGCTCTGCTCCGGTGCAACTTTTTGTGTATGGCAACCCCATATACTATACTTTTTTTACTTAAATATACATAAACAAAATAATTTTTTTTTTTTAATTTTATTTATATTACAGAGAGAGGTACGATTTAAACGCCGGCGTTAAATTGGTGCTGGGGATTATGTTTAGCAGTCTCGGGAAAATATATTAAAAGTAAACAACCCACCGCTGAATTACACGCACTTTGAATAGAATTGCATTCGTTAGGATTTATTGTACGAGTATTCAGTCGTCGATTCAAATAAAGTTGGTTAACCTACGAGTATGTCGATCCGTTTATTGACTCACTTGTGTAAAAGTCTTTATGTTAGTTTTCCGATGAGGTGGTACCTTGATATATTTTTTTAATAAGGTTCCAAAGTTAATACGGCAGTTACCTATTGGAACTTTTAAGCGACGCATTAAAGCAAGGCTTGCAGGTAAAAGATATGACTAGGACACTTGAAAATTAAAGCAATTAATATTTTTCTACTTCTTATGAATATATTCTCCGTTGGAAAATAACGATAATTCAAGTAATCCGCACAGAGGATCTAATGACACATCGACGCGGGCCATGAAGAGTTCGTGCCGAGATGAATAACGTCAGGGACACAGAATTCAATCTCTACTGGAAAACGCTTCAGCTAAAAGATAGGATTGTGAGTATGTCGTCCGGGAATATTTGCGTATAAATGGAACGGGGATCACAAGTGATGCGAGAAATTAAATTCGGTGTCAAGCGTTCGGAGAGCCCGCCGACTGCGGCCGAGTGGACCGGCTCCTGCGTCTGTATCAAAAACGTCGGTTACGACTTCATCATCGCTGATCGTTTGCGTTGCTCCGTCTTAGTTGTTCCGTAGCGGTCGGCGCGGGTCCGTGTTGAGATCAAACGATCGTCGCATGTCACTTCTACGCACAGTATTCCTGAATAAAAGAGGCGCGACGATGTATAAAAGACGCACTAATATCAATGCTAATTAATTACACGGAATGAACGAGAGAATGTCTCATGTAAATAATGTTCGGAGGTAATTTTTTGCAAGCAAATTAGTAAGTTAAAAGAGAATTTCAAATGCATCATACAATATACCAAATGATGAGGCCTATCATAAGGGACATTACTATATATACAATGTAAAATCATTATATTGTCACTTATCTTTGGACCCGGTGACATAATTTTTTTTAAAAACAACACGCAATGTGTGTACGGAATGTAGGTTCTCATTCATAGCTTACAGGAGCCTTATATTGAATCCAAGTCTTTAAAATGCTGTCGGCAATCATAATCCTTTTTTTTTTCTTTAATGACGAAATTCTATTTTTTTACATGATTAAAAGGTCGAATCCAATCGATCGTCTTCCATTAAAACCTCTATAACTTTATTTAAACAGTCAGAAGTGCAATATTCAACTACGAGGATATTGCAACAATACACGTTCTTCAGAATTATTTGAATTATAGGTGAGGCAGTTAACTGTGTCGTGTCGTGTCGTGTCATTGCATGACAATCAGTGCACACCTACGGCATTGTTAGAGATTCACTTGTTTTATAAGAACAATAAACAAAAACGTTTTTTATATTAATTTATTTGACCAGATTGAGGCGGCCTAGAATACTCCCCCCAATCCCATGCTGGTAGAAAAGGGTGTCGTAAGATAGCGATAGAAGCCAGCCCGCTCGGTGGTAGGGCTTCGTATAAGGATTATATTATCAGTATTATTATTAAGTCATTAATATTATTACTGGTATTATTATCTTTCCGTGAAGCTCGCCTGGCAAGCTACCACCCTCCTGCTTTACTCAGGCGCCAAAAGACTCGTCGTATTCTGGCTGGGGGCTTGAGAGAGCCCGTACATTGTTTTTTACCTTTTTATCATTTCCTGGTTAACAACGCGTCAGTGATACCTTTGCTCTCGTCGATGTCCGTGGGCGACGGTGACCACTTACCATCAGGTGGCTCGTCTGCTCGTTTGTCGGCTTTAAAATAAAAAAAAATTAATGCGGACCGAAGGACATGCGTGTGTATTAAATTCACGAATATACAATTCAATAATAACGTTCACCGTCTCTCAACCATAACATCGTTACAAGTACACGTGAGGAGGGCGATCCGCGGTGCCGTCTGTGCCGTGCGAGGGCCGATACGAGACGCTGCAATGAAACAATGCGCTCCAGTAAAGTATAAAGAGCGCTTTGCGCTTTATGCCTATAAATGTTCAATTTCCGGCACCCGTTCCAATAAGTCACTTTTGCTGTGCACCTATGCTTCACCGTGCACTATAATCTATACCTCTGTATTGATTCCGTATCAACTGTGAATTGGCTATGTGCAAAGACTAAAGATGATTAAAGGTCAAAATTTTCAATAGATTACCAAGGTTCGTCTTACTAGTTTATAACTATACAACGTGACGAACGTGTCGAATATTTCGGTTTAAATAATCTACATAAAAATTGCCAAAGGTGTATCTTTAAAACTCACCAAGTTACAAGCTTGTTGAGTTGCTCCTCTGTCCTCCCTATTACATGGTTACCGCGCGCAGCGCGCTCGCGCTGCACAGCTGATTGATAAGTCTAGCGCGATTTAACATGGTCACTTAGCGTTGCACTGTGCAACTTGCACATGCACGACATAACAACACACGTATTTGTTCACACAGTCACTACCCATCACATTTTTTATCATCACTCAAACGTAACTAAATAACCCCCATTTTTCCTAATGAACAAAAGAGCGCGCTTGCGTAAATTTCTTTTTAACCTCCTCAATACGTACCGATCATTTTTAATTGTGTCAAAGGCACTTTCTATTTTATTTTTTAAGTCTATTTCATTATGCGGCTCTGTTTGATAGACTATGTCTTTGACACGTCCCCATAGGTAAAAGTCGAGCGGTGTAAGGTCTGGGGATCGTGCTGGCCACTGCACTGGCCCGCCGCGACCGATCCAAAGTTCGCCGTATTCCCGATTCAGAAATTCTCTGACTTGAGTAGAAAAATGTGCGGGTGCTCCGTCGTACTGGTAATAGAGACCGCCCCGATAAGTTTCAAGCGGTAGGTCTTCTAAAATGTCGAGTAAAACATTCCTCAGTAAATGTAAATACGTTCCTGAATTTAATCTTGGCAAATAAATAGGACCTATTACAGTTTGGTTCACTATTCCCGCCCATACGTTTACCGAGACCCTATGCTGAAAAGAATCGGAGCGTACCAGATGTGGGTTTTCATGACTCCAGTGGTGACTGTTGTGGATGTTAAAAAGTCCGCGACGTGTGAATGTACACTCGTCGGTCCACAAAATATTGGCGTTTTACGTATTAAGGAGCCACCGGCAAAACTCAACTCGTTGTGTGTGATCATTTTCACTAAGCTCTTGAGCGCGTCGGAAATGGTAAGGGTACTGTCCATCATCATATAAAGTCTGCCAAGCATAAGCTTGACTGACGTCAAATTCTCTGGCGACCTGTCTTGTGCTCCTTTCAGGATTGTCGGCTACGTAGTCCAAAATCCTTTCTTGGACTGCCGTTGGTATGCGACTCACACCACGATTAACGGCGGTCGGAGGCCGGAACTCCCCGCTGTCCCTTAGGCGTTGAGTGGTGGAAAGCATGGTGTTCCATGACACTCTTACACCAAATTGTTCTTCGTACCGTCGCACTGCCATAGAAACATTATCACCGCACATTGCTAACGTTCGCACCATTTCTGTGTACTGGACATTGTTGTAGCGAAAACTCATTGTTATAATTTTTAAGTCACGATAATTTAATGACGGAATCGCACACGCACACGCCAATCGCTAGCTTTCGGATGACTGCGGGCGGCGAAATACATAGTCAAAGACGGCGGCTTCAAGTCAAAGCGTAACGCCAACGCCGCTGCGACACACGCCGCTCGCTAACTTTGAGGAGACCAAATAGTAATATTTTAAAATATTTTTCGGACAAAATATAACATGGTGTAAAAAATATTGTATTGGATTCAGTTACTGATTCTGAACAAACTACTTTCAGGTTTAGTGTCTACTCAAAATCACGTTGTATATATACATATCGTCACAAGAACCCATATAAATAAATATTCTTATTTTTTACACTTTCTTCACACTGTTTTAAATCTGTTATAAAGAAATCGTCTACATACATACAAAAATAACCAAACCGGTCAAGCTGAGTATGTCACGTTTTGATAGTACACTCTTTTTATTGCGTGGGCAAGTAGGCAGTCGGACAGCTGGACAGGTGGACATCCACTAGGTATTTTCTAAAATACTACTCCAGTAACGATGAAAAAGCGTATGTATGAAAAAAAAGGAAAAACATCACTTTTCAACACGATCAAAGCAACTCTGTATAAGTTTGAAAGACGTTGTTAAGTGTGTTGTAGAAAATCGAAACTCAAATTTCTGATTCTACGAACGTTTGTGTGTCAAACTGCCTCTATGAAGCGGTTAGACTCGACAGTTTGGTTGATAAGATATAACCCTCGCTGTTGAAGCACTCACCACCACCGTGTACCGCGTACTTACTCGGTTCGAGCTCGCTCCATGCCCGCACGCGAACTAGCTAAATGTTATTACACGGAGGGCGCCGGCCGGCGACAATTTACTCCAAATTTCTATATAACATACATCTTAAAATTATATTGAATTCAAAGTTTCAGAGTCACTTCACGTAATTACAACGTACTGTAACGAAGGGATCGATCTGTCAAGAAGGACAAAATGTTTTTGAATACGGTGAGGTCAATCCATTCTAATTTGGACAACAGAAGAGGGCGGAGGGAGAGTTGTGGTGTGTGACTTGTGGAAATTACTCCTTTTGTCTTGGTGATAATCATGACATATAACGCATTTCAGAGAAATTATATTTTTATTTTTCTATAAACCGGATTATGACTCTCTGTTACAAAGTTCCATTAGATACGAAGCTACAGGGCGTTCGCTTTAATGTCTCTTTCCGTCATCGAAAAAATTTTTCGTTTTTACTTTTCCATAAAACATTTACAGTTCTTAAAGACGTCGTCAGCAGGAGTATATGTAGTTCTGATAACTATACTTATTCTTACTCGTCACTTGTATTTTTCTTTGGATATGGAAGAAGCAGCCGGTAAATGTGCAGTCAACAAGATGAATAGAATCAGTGCTGCGTGATACTGGTGACATTTGATATAAAGTAATGACCCGTCAGTTTTCTGTCTGTATGTATTTTCTTTCTAAAGTAACATCTGCACTTTTTTCGGCTGAAATAAGTGAATCACTGGATACCACTTTTCTGTTTAAATTTTTGGGATTTTGTAAAATTCTATAACTTCCCTTAATAAACGTAGAATATACTCACTCGATCCATTTATTGGAAATAATGAGGAGACAAAATTAGGAAACAAATGAAGATGTCTCCATCGTTCCGAGACAGTCGAAACCTCTTTATCTAACGTGACAGCTGACGGGCGTGCGGCGCGGCGCTTTGCCTCTGTGACGATCACAAAAATATATTATTTTACAAAGTGAATAAGGGCAATGAAACAGCTATTACATAATAATATAGTAGTAATATATAATATAATATAACTTGTTGTGTGGTTCACACTAAAAAACCGATTTTATTGAATTTCAGTTAAATTGCTATAAAAGCTGGGCAGTATGTACGAGTATATGTACCGGAACGCGACCACGCTGCAAGTGTCTCGCGTTACCGCGGCGTGCTGAGTTGGCTCACTTACTGTTTCCTAATTAATGTACTATCGTTTCGTACATTACTAGAGACCCCGTCCGACTTCGTTCGGGTTGCACTATTAATTATATATACATGGTTATTAAAAAATATATGTTTTTGCCTTGATCAGACATAATGATGTCCTAATGAGGTTAACTGACAATTTATACAGCTTTTCATCTGTACAATAACGTGTTCTCACTATATACCATTTTCATTAACATCGCTCAAGTCGTTTGTGAGTTATCTCGAGACATACACGACAATCTCAACAGATTTATGTAGTAGTACCTATAGATATAGATGTACATAGGTCACTGATTATGAACAGACAACATGGATTTAAGTTAGCGTAGTCCTGCAGTCCACAGTCCAGTGACTCGTTGTGCCCGTCAGGACCAGTGCCGACTGCGTCGTGTGAAAGTGTCGTTAGTGTCGTGTTGTGACATGATACACGGGGAGGGAAAACGGTTGAGATGGATTTTGACAGTCTTATCATTAATTAACGTTGTGTCAAGAGTACTTCCTCTGCCCGCAGCGCGGTGTCACCGTGGTTACGATTCTAGGAGCTAAAGAATACAAGAATAGTGCCTTATTGTGTGTAGGCAAACCAAAAGACGATCTTCTAGACGTGTGTATAAACCTCACTTCTTATCACATTCTTTTCCAAATTATTTATGTGTTTTTATAGGTAAGCAAAATTCAAATCAATTTTATACATCATTCAGTTCAATAAATTTTCCTGTATGCAAGAAGACGTCGAGATAATATTCCTATGAGACGTACCAGGAGCGGGTCGAGGGACAGCATGCGGTGGTTTATTAAGTTTTGTCGGGGTCACACGTCGGCCCTCGGCCCGCCCCGGCGACACTCACGTTGTGTCGCTGGGAGGGTGTAAGCCCCACCGCGTTAATTCTATAATCTCACAACCCAAACTAACAGCTGAATCAAGCATTATGATTATGAAGGTATCTATTATGGCAAATTTACCCACAGTAATGATCTCGCCGCAGGATCTGTGGCGAATTTGATCGACGAGATTACAGAATCACCGCGCTGTATTGAATTTCTCATATACATCTATAATAATATACGAATAGGTATATATCTACGTTCAAGGCAGTGATCGATCGTGTTAAGCGTAGTTGGCCCGATCCAATGGGGATTCAACCTCGGAATATAAGATAATTCTACAAATATTTGTTTTTATATTTGATATGTTATCTCAAAATTTATAAAAACTCGTATAATTTTACCAAATCATTATTTTATTTTTGTCATTATCATGTCCATCCATGTTCGTAATGGCTTTTGTTTATAATTAGACTTTACCTATAATTGTAAACAATTACTACATGTTATTTTGATAGAGATGGAGCACTTGGTGTGGGGGGGGG
>PDGT01000128.1:43826-57451 GCA_003671415.1 Megathymus violae
TACTATACTATACTATACTATACTACTATACTATACATACTATACTATACTATACTATACTATATTTTGGACATTTTTAAGCGAAAAAACCTGTTTACCGTGTCCTGCAAATTATATCCAGGAGGACACGTGAACTATTTGGTTACTTACATCCAACGAGGCAGTCGGGAGGTAATCTCCGGCACGGTTGACACGCGAGTGTGTCTTGCCGTAGCGCCTGACCATTAGCTAGGCTTCGTTGTAGATGGAGTCATAGCGATGGTGCTAGCAACACTCGTTACACAGGTCGCGTTCCGTTTAGCGACCGTATTCATTACTGTCTCCGATATAATTATATATAAAAACAGTAATTTAATCACTCATCAGATGTAAAATGCAACTGCAGTTGTTCTGCTTGAACGGAACTTAAAATCGGAGTACGACCCGAGCGCCAGCCGTACGTACGCCCTGCGATGTCTCGCGAGGTCTCGCGTTTGTGCCGATTACTTATTTCTGTGCTTGATTTGAACCCGCTCGGTCGGTGGTGCGAGTTGTCCACCGTTCGGCTGTAACGCTTGCATTGGCACACAACAGTACCGAATTCTCCATAGTATGTTCATTAATCAAGGATTCGTCCGATCACTAAATGAAATGCTAAATTAGTTTTGTAGTATCGACGACGACCTATATAATCAAAATTAATTTATTTCCGTTACACGTCCGTGATTGTGATAACGTCTACCGGTATATAGCGCAGTAGGTATACTTTACTCATATACATATGACACATTGTGTCCTCGGGTGGTGCCTTGATAAATACAGTATTACATATTCATTGAAACTACACTGCCTAATGTATATTATGACATGTCATGAGTTACAGTAAACTTTAAAATATTTCATATTTCACAGTCAGGCTGAAACTGTGGAAGTCCTTCCTATATTAGTATATATATATGGGCATGTGGAATTAATGAGTTCTAACATTAATTATTTTTTAATAACATGGTGATGCATCTTTACAGTAAACGATCATTGTTAATAACGTATAAGAATAATCATTGACTATAGTCCTCTACGCTGAGTTACGCTCGAGTGCATGTTGGCGGACTTCATTATTGTATAACATACTAAAAAAGTTAAAGGCCAAGTTTACCAATAAGTATTACTTGGCCCATTTTAACTGTAACGGGTGTTCACGATTCGTTTGTTTGTTCCCGATATGTCGACGCAGTTACGTACATGAGTCGAGCTCGCGACGAGCCTGCGGCGGCGGGAGAGACTTTTCTTGTCTCGCAAAAAAAAAAAACAAAAATCGTGTGTGCCCGTTATTGCTGAAATGTATAATGCCTGAAGCTTAAAATCATATTGTATGGTTTGGTAAGTTTTAATACTCATGCGAAGGTTTCTTGTAAAATATTTACATTTGCGATATAACCACGCGGCGCGACGCCGGCGCATAGAATTTTACCTTTCCTCGTCCCATAGATATGCATGCAGAACGACAGACGGCCGCACAGCATGCGAGTGGTCCTGAAGGGGTTCCGTGCTTCATCGGACGTACAGACCCCTTATACAATAACTGCCGTCAGTCGCAGAACACGGAACTGAAACACTACTGGCTAGGTTACTGCACGGTTAAACATTTCCGTCTTAAGCTGACTTAGTTGCAGCTGGCCGTTCCGCGACGTGCAACGTCGTGTCACTCGGTAGGCGCCGCGTGAGATGTGGCGGAGTGGCCGCATGTGGGCCTTGTTCTTGTGTCGTGTTACTACAACAGACAGACAACGTCGCCGAAGTTTTATAAGAACCACCAAAATCCTACACGATACCAGTATTGTCGTTAAAATTTAACAGCGTCTAAGTATACTTATCGCGTAATTATCAATCGGCCGGCTACAGACTCCCGCCGAGGGCGCTCGAGTGGCGGCGGCCGCTCGGACGCGTCGCTCCGATCGGCCATCCAATTACACGTTCAATAAAATGCTCGACTCACCGACCGCGACAGCTATGACGCTCCACGCCAATTGAACCTGCGGCGGATAAACGGTTTACGAGAGATATTTTAATTGAATCGAGATAGCCGTCCGTACAGGTTGAGTTCTGTTTAAAATATCGCAGTACTTGAAAATTAATCAGTGATAACGTGTTCCATTCGTGCAGTGCGCCCGTGGCACCGTGGCACCGTGGCGGCGCCGCGTCCTGTAACTACGAGTATGTCCGTCGGGAAGTAATCGTCGTTCCTGTTTGGCCGTTCGCTCGTAACATAATGATAATTATGCGTAAGAATACAGTCTTTAGATAAGTAAAATTTTAATGTAGGTAAGCTTCTTATTAATAGCCAGACTAAACATTATTAACATTAAACGTTGTGGATGTTATGGTCTGTCGCTATGAACCGGTACCGAGCGAAAGCCATTAACAAGATTAAAGTTTATAATATTTTTGTTAGGTTTGAAATTAATAAAGATGTTACTAATTTAAAGAAGTCGAGATATAAAAAACTTAACTTCATTAACCATGAAGTGCGTTTCATCGATAACAACAATCATTGAACGTAATGATAATGATTTTGCAGCGGACTGAGGACGGACTCCTTGTCACATGTAAACACACGATAGTAACATTGCCACTAGTTACTTGTGCTCCAAACCCGAATCTGTCATTGGTACAAACAAAATGACTAGTGAAGTTTTGGAATAGTCGCGGCGTCGGCGTCGGCGTCGGGAGCTAACGGAAATAACAATGTACCTAGTCGACCGGCGGCCGGCGGCGGCAAGACATGTCAAACTATAAAGATGGTTTACTCCCGTTATACTCAGACCTCCCGGGGTTGACGAGGAACTGCAAGGGATCCACGTCAACGGAAAAAATAAAGGGGTCCACGATATGTAAATGGTGGTCTACGATAGTGGACCTCATTCAGACAAGTCGCGACTTCAATTTTGCCTATATCAATATTTGTATACAGATAATAGGTACCTATATACTTTCAAATAAATATATAAATTAACACATAATATCCATCTGTATAACGTACGTTGTGTAGTATTCTGCGTGTAAGTCTTTATATTGTAAAAAGCATTTTTCCGCGGTAATTGTAGCCTGTGTCAACTTATTAGCTGGACTTCCAACTTTGTCTGTGCATAAGATCACGGATAAACAGACCTATCTGACTACTACGGTTTGGTAAACAAGCTTTATTATATTATTATATTACTATCGAAATAGGGATATTATACAGTAACAAAAGAAATGAAAATCTTGTCTGTAGTATAAGTATTCTTGATTCAAGAAAAGTTAAGAAGCCCGAAATTATTTCGGACGAAATAAAAAACAATTTTTCTACACTTCACTACTCTTACAAGTGTTTCAAAGCGAGTAGCACTAAACCAGCTGTCAAAAACACATTTGAAGTTGATGAAATTGCAAAAAATAAATATTAGGTAAACAGAGAGTCTACCCAAAATCGAAAAACATGCCAAGTTGTCGACAAAAAGGTTTGGGGAGCCCTGGTCTATTCGCTTCAATAAAAATATCAAAATTAAAGAGGGATATGCATTAGTTTAAAGCGAACAAAGCAAATACAGAGACACAAAAACAGAAAGCGAAATAACTGTAAATAATATTTAGATGTATCACGTAGAGCGCGACACACAGTAGTTATTGTGTGGTCTGTGGGGTGGGAGTGGGCGACGGCACTAACTTGTTGAATGTGAGGCGCATTTACCGCCGCAGCCCAGCTTTATTAGTTAGAAACGAACACAAACTGCCGAAGTACTTTGTATTAAAACTACGCCTAACCCGACCGTTTGTTAGAGCGGATTACATTGTTAGTAGGTTACCTGTGCTATGAAAGTTTCTGTCCGTCGTCAAACTGTAAACTGGGGTGGTTGAGGTGATCTAAGGGTGTGGCGGTCGTTTGTGTACATACAATGACATGGATTGAATGTCAGGAAAGTCGACGAACATGATTAGCACGTATTAGCAGCATTTCATTATAATAAAAACGAAGAATGCTAAACATTACGCTGTAAAGCTTACGGTGTTATCCTCCTCCGACCAGTTTGACGGTTCTCGGCTCCTATATTTATGTTTATGATCTGAAGTGTTCTTGTGTATTTGCAAGGCGTGTTGCATGTATGAAATTTGTATTACGGACTTACGCAACGTTGCATATATGTATATACGTAATTAGTGAAACCTCTACCTATTTCATGTCAAACCTCTACCGGTTGTTGTTAACACAGCTACTCTAGAAGATGTCCACGAATACGTCCACCAAGGGAGAAAGATTCAGAATAGTAAACCTAACTTCGAGGAAGACGTCACTGGAAGAATCCATCTCGGTTGGACAGTGTTCGAAAATTCCGACTGGTCCGTTGGTCTCATTCGAAAGCTGAAAAAGATTCAACCTTTATTATTGCATGCGATAACAGAATGCTGGTAAATTTGCAAATCGTCTGCGAAGAGATGGAAGCTCTATGAAATTACCTTGGTAACAGAATTACTAAAAATAGAAAACAGATGAGGAGAGAGAACGCCACTCTGAGGAATACACTGAAGAATTAATTGCACACCAATCAGAAGAAGACTCGTTTCGAGGTATGCATTTGCGTGAAGATAGAAATCGAATAGAATAGCAAGCAAGAATGTCAGAATCAAATAGAAGGAATTTAATGCACTACTGACGTGACAAGCAGGACAAGAATCGTCAGGAGAAGAATTTAAGTGACCATCGAATGTGTTCAGTGACTATCAGCAGTGCAAATACCGTTGTGGCCAGGCCAAGAGCGTGACTGATAAGGATTTAAAAGGTTATTAAAGTTCATAAAATTTTGAAATTGCTTATGAACTGCATTCTCCAATACTTTAGAGAGGAAAGGAAGAATGGAAATTAAACGAAAATGTGATACTGAAGAGGGATTGCTGATCTTAGTTAGTGGAATAATATTAGCAAATTTCCAGGATGATGGGAAGGAGCTGCGGTAAACTTAATTATATGAAGTAAACTAGGAAGAAGTAAATCGAGAATAGGAATAAGCATTTTCGAGCACAAATTGTCGCTGCCAGCTGCACTAGGTGAGATGGAGAGTACAGCTTTATAAGTAAAATTATTTGAAACTGGAAGAAAGTGAAATAACGGAAACAAACTTTGAGTACATACAACTTTGATACATTAGTGAAAACCAGAACAAATTCTTTAAGCCGTTTCTGAGATTAGCGGAAAAAAAACGCAAAGACAAACAGACAAAAATTCTAACAACTATTGTTTTGCGTTCTATTGCGTTAATAAAAGCCCGTAATAATGTTTTTTCTCATATATCGTTTATGTACAGAAAACGATCAGTTAGAATTTTATTATTAGTATAGATATATCCGTATCACTATCGCTATCCAGATCAGAAATTTTATATCTATAACATCCCTAAGCTAAGGGCGCACCAGGCGCCAGGCGTCTGTACCTCATAAGCTCTGAGTTCGCAGCTTTTATCCTGTAGCATTTTTCGCAATTTTGAAAATTGGACAAAGTCACTATTATGAAAAGGACTCGCGATTCGATTCTATTGTCTAATATGTCCCCGTGGGAGTGACTAGGCGTTGTATATTTAAAAGCGGTTGATGCTTAAGCCATGTCACAAGAGGTGAGCTGCCGCATTTATGTAAGTCAGTTATCTCTTCGCTACGAGAAAGGATTAATCGCGGAGAGGTTATTAGTGTCTCGCAGAAAAATCACCAAGTGTCAACGTCCCCGGCCGTATTGCAGACTGCTAGGGCGCGATTAATTCTCTCCCGGCACAAGGAATAATTACTGTGAGACGCAATGAGAGATGGGTTAGAAACATGCGAACGCTCTTGGCGGGTGAAGCGCGCTCGAGTGGAAGTAAGCGTTCTTCATTGTCTGAAATTATTATCGTCGGCACTCATCTTAACTGCGATGTTAATGTGTACTGTCTAAGTAATCAGCATAATCTTAAGATCAGGAATAACATTCCGACGACAGCGTCAGTGGACCATGACAAAACCCGGCGGCGGCGTGACGTCCGAGCCGCTTTTAAATTTACATAACACACACAAGGTCACAAGTATCGATAGACCATACTTTCGATGGACACGTAAATATCAAAGCGGCATAACATATAAAATTCATAGAATTATTAACGCAACCAATGTAAAAATTAAAGTAAATATCACTGGAAATGTAATTTACTGCTTTTATTACTCGAATAAAATTATCGGGACGGGTAGCGTGAGCGAAAATAATGGCTCAAGGAAGGTGACGATGGTCACCAGTGATACAAAAGGTGAAAAGCGAATAGAGTCGGCGGGGCGAGAGGTGCGAGTCGGTCTAATGCTCCGAGTGAGACAAGACGCGGTACTGCATCGCGAGTGACACAAGAGACACAAGTGGATGCAATGAGATGGTTGTCACCGGCGGTACAAGAGTACCACGCCACCACACAGTGGTGCGAGTTAAGGTAGTCGCGTGAATAAGATCTAAAGCTCGAGTGGCGCAAGAGTAAGTGACATGTGCAATTAGTTTAACAAGTAACAAATTTGTAGTTTATAAATTTGTTAACTTCTTTTTTTAATAATTGTCGACGGCACCTTATTTTTATTTTATTATTAATATTCTTTATTGTAATTTTCGAAAAATAGGTTTACAAGAAGCGGAATTAATTTTTAATTAAGCGGATTTTATAATTACAGAAAAGAAACAAAAAAAAAATAGGGCTCGCGAATTAATGTCTTGAAACAACTTTTAGTGAGAGCCTTTCTAATTTTTAGCGACAGAGTGTTCCAAAGTAGTATTGTCTAAACCATTGATTCCCAAAGTGGTCCAGGTGGACCCCTAGGGGTCCACGGGAGACTCGACGGGGGTCTACGTTGCCGTGACCAAAAAATAGGGGTGCACAATTCGTAAGCGGGGGTCCACGAAAATTTATCTGGTTTCGATACCCTGATTAGAAAAAGTCATTTAAAAAGATTACTTCAATGCAAAGTATATATTATTTATTTATCTTGTAATCAAATTCAAAACTTTTTTCATCGTTTCAAATATTTTTAATCATTATAAATGCCTTTTTCTAACTAGGGTAGTGAAGAACTAAAATGTTGGCTTGACTGCACTTATCAATGTAGGCAGATAATATTTATTTAAGAAACTCAGCGACTTTTACATGTAAAAACTTGCATATTCCATATTCAGTACAACGTGGCGTGACTTGCAAAGCGCCGCCGCACCGCTGCCACCACCGCTGTCTGCAACGCTTGTTCAGACTTGCAAAGGAAACGAAATACAACTTGTGTTCTTGCTTGGAATCTTGCATGAACTTGTTTGATTCTTCACCAATAAAAATACGAATGCAAAGGATAAACGTTACTTATTAGTTTCCGGAATTTCGAAAAGTAAAGTGAATCGATGTTAGTGTTTGCTAGTGTCCTAAATAGTAAGTACTTAGCTGGAAATTAATTTGTTATACTTACTTTTATTTTATTTATTACTTATTTTATAATTTATTGTACACGTAAGTAAACCAAAAATGGACAAATTACAAAAAATTACGTAGGTACAAAAGATGAGACTTATTCCTGAAAGAAATCACTTCCAACCCAGCTGCGATAGGGATATATTTTTATTGTAATATATTTGTAATGTTTGCGTGCAGTAGGTACGTATTTGAAATTAAATACTGAACAGAGCCATAATTAGATACTTTCATAAAAGAACAGAAAGCCGAAAAAGATTGAACATTTTGTCCCTACTTTATTAGTATTTTTTTTTATTTCCCGACTATGTGGTGGTTCACTCAATCATTAAATAAATTTTCATAAATTGTTCATGTCTTTACATACTCGTCGTAACGTGCATCAAGGTAATAAATAAATAATTAAAATCGCGAAGTTTTGATATGAAAGTATTATTTAAAAGTATTTTACATCGAATTTACAGAAATTTATCAAAGTCACCGGTACTTTGTTGAATTCATTACTATAATTAATTAATCCTACTCAGTTAAAATATGCCATGCCATATCCTGTTAAGTAAGACCGCCTTAAGATTATTAAAACAAAGTTTTTTTTATTTACAGGTAGGTAACTGATATGAAACATTGCTGAATTTAAGAAGAAATGTCAACAGTACAGTGTTGATTATTTACAATTTGGTTTCGTTCCATCAAAAGCAGACAAGCGATTGCCGATATGTCTTTTATGCAACAAAGTTTTGAGCAATGACTCTATGAAACCATCGAAGCTCGAAGATCATCTAAGAAGGTGTCATCCTGATAAAATAGGTAAAGATTTGAAATATTTTCAAACATTGAAAGAAAAATATGAAAAGAGACCCAGCGTGCACAGCATGTTCGCTTCGACGTCTAAAAGTAACGATGATGGCTTGAGGGCATCTTACAATATCTCATTACTTATAGCGAAATCTGGAAAACCGCACACCATTGGAGAACAGTTAATTTTACCCGCTATTGAAGAGGTTTTAAAAACTGTTCTGCACAAATCCTCATTGGACATACTCAAAAGAATTCCTTTGAATAACAACACTGTACAAAGACGAATTGATGAAATGAGCTTTAATGTTGAAAGTTTCTTGTGTAATTATCTACAAACAACTCATTTTTCTATTCAACTGGACGAGTCAACTTTACCTGGTAATGAAGCATTATTGTTGGCATATGTTCGATTTGTTATGAATGAAGAAATTCATGAAGAGCTACTATTCGCGAAAACTTTGGAAACAGACACTAAAGGTGAATCAGTATTTAATGTCCTGAGTGATTTTTTTAGGGATAAATCTATTCCATTTACAAACGTTATTTCGGCGGCAACAGATGGAGCTCCTGCTATGGTCGGGCGATATCGTGGGTTTATAAGCCATCTTAAAAGAATTATACCAGAGGTAACTGCAATTCACTGTGTCATCTACCGACAACAACTAGCAGCGAAAAATTTGAGTGATAGATTGCACCAATCGCTTCAATGTGTGATTATGCAGTTAACAAAATAAGAAGTAATGCATTGAATACGCGTTTATTTGCACAATTGTGCGATGAAAATGATGAAGACTTCCAACGATTGCTCTTACATACTGAAGTACGCTGGTTGTCGAAGGTGCATGTTTCACAAGATTTTACTCACTTTTTGAATCAGTGTTAGAGTTTCTGGAAAGTAAAGATCCAGATTTAAAAGAAAATCTGATAAATTCGAAAGAAGACATCGTGTATTTGACAGATTTGTTCAAAAAATTTAGTGACATTACTTACAATTACAAGGGGACAGCCTCAATTTAATAAAAGCAAAGGGTGTCTTTTCAGCTTTTCTTGGAAAATTGAAATTTATGAAGCAAAATATTAGTCAGCGCGAATTTTCCCAGTTTTCAAACTTGTCACAAGTAGAATGCCTTGATGAGGATATTCACACATACGTTTAACATTTAATTGCCCTGCATGATGACTTCAAAATCAGATTTGAAGATATTCTGACGATAGAAATACCACCATGGGTTATAAATCCATTTGATGAAACGGAAGTGGAGAATGTGATATTACAAGAGGAGCTACTCGAACTTAGCACTAATGAGGAGCTGAAGGTGAAATTTAAAAGAGGATATCAAACATTTTGGTTGCAGGCAGAAATACCCGAAAAATATCCTGGACTGTGGAGAATTGCGAGAAAGCTTTTGATAGCGTTTCCGTCGTCATATCTTGTCGAAAAAAGTTTTAGTGTCGTTACAAACCTTTTAACAAAAAAAGGAGCAAATTGAATATCACAGAACGGGGAGATTTGCGGTTATTCCTAACAAAACTGAAGCCAAATATTGATAATTTTCTGTCAATCCATCAAGTACATCCATCCCATTAAAATTATGACTATTTTGTGATTGTCATTGTAGAAATTATTAATGTTTAATTTTCGACTGAGTAATTGTGTAATAATAATACATATTTTAATAAATAACACAAGCAAATATATTATTTTTCTTTTTATTTTTACCACACTGAATGAGGAGTTTTCTAAATAAAATAAGTACGAATTGATTGGTTCCTTGTGCTGTGAGTAGATGTCAAAAAAGTGAAGTTGAATGGAATCACTTTTTTGATTGACCAACTTTACTTTTTTGACATCCACTCACAGCACAATCACTACCCACCATGTTAAAAAAGTGTGTGAAGTGTAACAAAAATATAACTAAAAAAATACCTGGATTAGAATGCAGTAGATGTTCCAAAATAGTTCATGCAGATCCTACCTGCTCCAAACTTTCGAATAAACAACTTAACACTATTCGAAATTCCCCTGACATAGAATGGAGTTGCGAAGAGTGCAAGAAAAATGCTTCCCGTAGATCGACATTCTATATCCCTGATGACGATGATGAAGATGTAGAATCTAATACTGATCCTGTGGGAAGCCTTCAAACAATAGACACTCGCAGGTTAGTACAGGACATCAGTCGCGAACTCAAGAAAACCTTCAGAGAAGAAATGGGAAACCTGGAAGCGTCGCTTGAGTTCTTAAGTGATCAGGTTAACAACATGGAGCAATCTCTAAAACAACAGGATTGTGCTATACAAAACTTAGAACACAAAAATGAAGATCTTCGTAACAAAAATAAAAACTTGGAACTACGTGTAAGCGTTTTGGAACAAGAATTAAAAACATTTGAACAAAAATCCCTGTCAACGGCCTTGGAGATATATGGTTTACCTGAAATGCCCTCAAAAGATGTTGATAAAATTGTGAAGAATATAGCTTCCAAACTGAGCTTGGATGACAGGGAACTTCAGTCTACCCAACTACTAGCAGGAAGAAAAGATAGACCTGGCCCTATTCTTATAAATATGAAAACGAAATTAGCCCGTAAACAATGGCTTGATGCTGGTAAGGAGAAATGTCTCACTGTTGGATCCCTGCTGCCTGATGTCCCTAAAGAAAAAATGGACGACCGAGTTTATGTTAGAGAAGCATTAACTAAATATGTTAAAACACTTTTGTATAACGCTAAATCACAGCTTAAAAGTTCCTTTCAGTTTATATGGTGTAAAGATGGTAAGGTTTGTGCTAGGAAAGCCAGCAATAGTAAAATATATTACATTAAATCCGAAATAGATATTAAGCAATTATTATCTAATTAAACAAGTTTATGTATTGTTATACTATTCAAGTTTACTGTTCTGATACTCATACATAACTTAGTAATCGCAAACACTATAATGGATACACAAATTCATGAATTGTTCAATTGTACGTCCACTGATAGTTTCTTCCAACGGCTACCCGCTGGAGGCCATTTAGCACTGTCATGTTTACATCTTAACATTAGATCTATGTTAAAAAAATTTACTAAACTACTTCAAATTATTCACAGTTGCTCATTCCCGCTAGACATAATTGTTCTCACAGAAGTGGGTATATCGGACCATATTGTTCCACTATTTAATATATCAGGCTACAACATGTATTCCCAGTTGCGAAACAACAAACGTGGAGGTGGTATTATTCTGTATGTTAAAAATTATATAAAATTCACTGTTTGCAATAGTACATCTAAAACATTTGAAAGTCTAAGTGGAACCGTAAAAATAAACTCATCGCAAGACGCAATTGTATGTGCCGTCTATAAACCACCATCAACGAATAAAAATATGTTTGTTAAAGAACTGTGTAACTACATTTCACACTTTGATTCAAAACAAAATTTTGTTTTAATCGGTGACATGAATATTGATCTGAAATGCATTTCATCATGCAAAGATTCCTATTTATTAACACTAAGCGAACATGGATTAATGTGTGGGATATCGGACTTCACGAGAATAGAACCGAAATTGAATATTATTACCAAATCGTGCATTGATCACATATTTGCGCGTTTCCCCACATTACGTCCGTATTCGGCGGTGTTAGACGTCGTACTGGCGGATCACCGAGCCATAATATTTAGCTGCATCTGTGAGGCGATGCCCGCGTGCATACAGCGTGTTGTTAAACCGGTAATTAATTTTGATATACTGTATGAAGAGTTAAAAAAAATTAAATGGTCTCTAACAAAACAAATGCAGTGTCCGCATAAGATCTACGATTTTATACGCAGTTCATTTCAGCATGCAAATAACGTTGCTTCCACTTATAAAACTTATAAGCCCAAATTTTCCAATTTGTTAAAACTTCCCTGGATTGATAAGGATGTCGTAAATTTGTGCGAAAAACGCAATAGTTTATTTAAATCCTGGAAAAATAACACACATGATCCAAAAATTCGACTACTATATAATCAAACACGTAATAAAGTTCATAAAGTATTAGAATACAAAAGAAACGCATATTTTATTAAACAAATTAGCGGTAATTTTAAAAATTCAAAAAAAGTCTATCAAATTATCAACCAAATGTTGGGACGGAAAAAATTATCTATCGATGCGGCAATAAATAAAGCATTTAACTCCCAAGGAATTACCACTGAAGTCATTGTCCAAAATTTCGCAAATGATTTTAATAAATCTGTCAAAAATATAAAACCTAAATGTAAGCGTAAAATATTGGATCCTCATAAATACTGTAAGCAATCTGACAGTAGTATTATGTTTCAAACTGTATCCAGTGGAGAAGTACATAAAATTATTAGTAAATTAAATAGTAATAAAGCTCCAGGTCTTGACAATATTAAAGTATCTGACATTAAAGTTGTAAGCAGGGACGTATCAGAAGCTATTGCTCATTTAATTAACCAAAGTGTTAGATCATGCCTTTATCCCGATGAATTAAAGTCTAATTGTGTTAGGCCTGTTTATAAAAAGGGAACAAGAAGTAATTACTGCAACTACCGTCCCATAACACTACTTTCTTCCATAGATAAAATTGTTGAAAAATGCATCTGTGACCAAATATATCAATTCTATAGGAAGCATTATGTGTTATCCCCTAATCAATTTGGATTTCAAGCCGGAAAAAGTACAACTCAACTTTTGTCAAAATTTACCGATGAAGTCAATGAACACTTACATAAAAAAAGGCACGTATTGGCTCTTTTTATAGACTTCTCGCGTGCTTTCGACACTCTGGATCATAAACAATTAATAGGAAAGCTTGATGATAATGGTATACGTGGCCCATTACTTAACTGGTGTGAAAATTATCTCCAAAATAGAACTTTTAGAGTTAAAATTAATAACATATATAGCAAGCCTGTAGCAATCACTGAGGGCACTGCTCAGGGTTCGGTTTTGGGTCCTCTCCATTTTATCTCCTATGTCAATGACATGAACAATTGCATAAAGTACTGTTCCTGTTACCAATTTGCAGATGATACATGCCTCCTACTAGCTGATAAAGATCCTCAAAAAGCCCTTGAGTTCCTACAGGCTGATCTGAATGTGTTCAGTAAATGGTGTCATGATGCTGGTTTAGTTTTAAATACTAATAAAACGAAATTTTTACTTATTAAATCCCCACACTTACCAAATATCCCAATAAATAATTTAATCGCCCATGATCATGATTGCTTGCATGCCTCCCACAATGCTGTCTGCAAGTGTCCCACTATCGAACTTGCTGATACACATACTTACTTAGGCATAATTATAGATAACAAGTTCAACTGGAGCAGTCATACTGAACACGTCTGCAATAAA
>PDGT01000128.1:57561-98211 GCA_003671415.1 Megathymus violae
TATAATGTACAAGTACGCTGATGTAAACGCAGTTATAGCATATCATATAAACCTATGTGGTTTCTTTATGCTATTTCCTACAAATTTGTTTGTAATTTTGTTAAAATGATAATAAATAAAAAAAAAAAAATTAATTAACCAATCAATTCTCACTTTTTTCGAAAACTGTTAATTCGTCGATGGAACGCAGCCGCAAAGCAAATTTCCATAGGTAGATCTAATATTCACATTTTTTGTCAAGTTTTGGGAATATAGTAGAAATGTAGCTGCAGGGGGTGCACCTTAACCAGCAAAATTTTGAAAGTGGTCTATGAGAAAAATAAGTTTGGGAACCTCTGGTTTAAACGGTACATGAGTAATGATATAAACAGGTACTGATTGATGATCCAATTTAAGATTCTCAGAAGTTCGAAGTACTTTATCAGGATTTGTGCAAGTTTTTTCAAAGATAATACTGTTGAAAAAGTAGTAAGTAAAGTATTTTGCCTGTAACGGTTGATAAGGCGTTCAAGTTGAAGTCGATACTGAGAGATATAGTCATTTTAACGTAAGCCGAAGACATACCGAACAGAGATGTTTAGAAGGCATTCTACTTTATTTAGAAGCTCTTCTGACAGATTCGACCTGCTTAAATCTGTGTAATCTATATCTAATATATATAGCTTAGGGATGTTATAGATATACAATTTCTGATCTGGATAGCGATAGTGATACGGATATATTTATACTAATAATAAAATTCTAACTGATCGTTTTCTGTACATAAACGATATATGAGAAAAAACATTATTACGGGCTTTTATTAACGCAATAGAACGCAAAACAATAGTTGTTAGAATTTTTGTCTGTTTGTCTTTGCGTTTGTTTCCGCTAATCTCAGAAACGGCTTAACCGATTTCGTTCTGGTTTTCACTAATGTATTGCAGTAAGTGTCACTTAAAGTTTGTTTCGTTGCAAGCCGTCCATAAATAAACAAGTTATTAATTAATATATGTATGTCTAATTCACAGAACGAGAAAAACCCAGAAAAATATAGATGTTATCTTTAAGCGTAAGGAAGTTTTTCCGAAGCGAAGCGAGGTCATTGGCAAGTCTACATTATAATCAAATTAATCTATAATCTATAATATTATACCAACGTTCAAAGGTTATCATGACATCATCACTCATTATCATGACATCACGAGCGTGTACCTCATTTGCCTGCTTAAGCTTAAAAAATTATTAATAAATTAATTTGTGTCGTATTGCGGCGGCCTAGAATATCCCCCCAATCCCAAGCTGGCAGAACAGGGTGTCGTGAGAGGCGACAGAAGCCAGTCTGCTTGGTGGTAGGGCTTCCCATGAAGAATATATTATCAGTATTATTATTAAGTGATTAATATTATTTCTGGTATTATTATCTCTCCGTGAAGCCTGCCTGGCTAGCTTCCACCCTCCCGCTTGAGTCAGCTGCCAAACGACTCGTTATGTTCCGGCTGGGGGCTCTAGAGCCAGTACTTTCTTTCTAACCTTCTTCTCACTTTTTGGCCGACTACGCATCGGTGCTACCTTTGATCTCGCTGATGTCCACGGGCGACGGTGACCACTTACCATCGGGTGATTCGTCTGCTCGTTTGTTGGCTATTAACATAAAAGAAATATAAACGAATTAGCGAACCCCTCAACCTAAACATCTGAAATGTGGCAAAGAACAGTTATGAGTATGAAAGAAAAGTTTTAAAGTTTGGGATTATCACCAATCGATCATCACAAACCGGATGAGCAACGAAAGAGACCCTCCAGAACATTACAGTTATCCAAATGACAACCACCTTAGCAAAATATTGCGATTTCTGTGGGTACGTGAAAACCAAAGGTCCGGAGCGAAACTGAAAGAGATCAGACGAATGAAAATGGTTATGTTCGGACCTGTAGACGTTTGATTGCTCCGCCTCCCCGGTGCAGTCCACTCCGAGCCCAGCTCACCTGGGACGTTGACGTTTATCATCACTATCTCTAGCATGACTATTAACAGACAGTCAGGTGACGTTGATGATTACCTACAGAAATAAGTCCTAAGACCTAAGTAGCACTTCTCGCAGAACGTGTAATTTCAAAACATTTTTGTAATGATAATTACACTAACTGCGACTCTCTAGCATACGACTTGTGCTTTCAAAACTTTCTTGAAAAATTCCACCGCCAAACCACGTATTTACTTGCGGCTTTACGAGTGTTACATAATTGTACACTAAGCGTTGTAAATGATTTCTGTGCATTTCTCAAGCTGTACGTGCACTGACTAAATTATGCATTGCAATGAGCACTCACTGTAGACAACTTTGCCGTTGTTGTTATAAAATAATCATAAAAATCTTTTAAAGATTTTAAAAATCAATTGTATTTAATATAAAATTATAAGGTTCAGTAACCTGGCAAAATATCCGCTAAAACGACAGATGAATTAATAAACTGAGTTGGCTATTAATTAAAAACTGAATTATTTTATAATCTACGTCGTTTTGCTAACATCATGGACTTGTCTGAATGTTAATTACTTTTTATTTAAATTTAATTTCAATCGAGATTTGCCACGATTTTTACAGCTGGGATCATTTCATGTATATTTAATTTTCCTCATGTCGACGGGGGATAATGATTCTGCGCTGTAAATATTGTTAATTCAAAATCAAGCTGAATCCGTGTGGAGATTACTATAATTGTTTGAGTTGTAGTAAATCTTTTATTTTTCTTTTTTTCTGTTAACAGACAGTACACGATGTACATTACAAAAATAAAAAGTACTTAAACATATTTTCATATCGTTAACCAGCACCACATATTATTACAGGAAAATATATTGAAACGAAAGGACATATTGTTTTCATTTTGTGTTGTGAAGATCGATGTTACTTATATTCTATAAATAATAACACCATTTGATTGTATCGCTTATTATTTACCATGGAATATTCTGTAACAATTGTTGTATCAATTAAGTCTACACTATGAAAGTGATTATCGTCGCTACGCATTAACTGATATGTAGGTGAACGTTTTCCAGCATTAGTGCTATATTTACTTGTCGCAAATAAAGATTTTAATTAACGCCTATCTGTTGTACGCAGAAGTATGTAATACACCTTAGCCATAACAGGGATGCAGTCATATTTACCGTGACAAATATAATCTAAAAGCAAAGCCACGAGCTGAAGGCTAGTTTTAAGCGTTTCAATATTATATTGCTTGAGAAGGCAATCGTATAAAAGATAAACTTTAGAAAACTTACAGTTTACACGTCTTAAGTATTTCCTTTGTACTAATTCAAGTGTTTCTATATATATTTGATAGTACGGATTCTGTTGACGCATAAGCATTGCCTTTCTGATGCGGTATGAGGGTGTCCGCAAAATCCACGGATGGCGGGCTGTGAGCGAGATGCGCGAGCGCAGCCCGCCGGTCAGTCGTAAATGGGACCCCACGCCTCCCGATTTGCTCGTCATACGGTCAGTCTCGCGGGCGGTTGACACGTTCTTATTATCGGCTTCTCACGGTATCGGTTGAGGATTTAGAAGACGACAGTGTAGAAGTACAGAGTGAGCGTCCCAAGCGACAAAGGCCGACGGGTACTTCAGCTGCAGTCTCCAGCCAAGATGAGTGGATTCCTTGTACTGTATCGGGAGGTAATGCTTGTGCTCGCCAACTAAGCAGAAAAACCTAGGATCAGTGTAGCTCGACCAACCACTGAACTATCGAAGGCCTAAAACACCCAAACAGATTCCATGCCGATACCGTATATTCTAATTGAGAACGTATAAAACACTTATAGATATAAAGGAAAGTAGATGGTTGGGTAAACTCCAAACAAGTTCGCACCACAAAACCATACATTTAAAGGCTCTATTAATAATTTTACCTATATGTATATCTTAATGCAGCTTTCAATGTAAAGTGACATCAAAATCTCCGCTGGAGTTAAGTCTATCAATCTAATAGACTTACTTGAATCTAATAAACTTACACTTGTTTAATGCTAAACTCAATTTGTTTTGTTCACAATACGTAGAGAAACGGTCAAGATCTTCATGGATTTTAACATGATCATATGAGTTCTTGATAGTGTGATAAATTTTTATATCTGCATATAGAAGTATATTACAATGCCGGAAACACGTTACTATGTGATACTGTAGATAAATTTATCATATTAATTATCAGTGATTATATGATAATCGTATATTACGTATTGTTACGAAAGTTTGCACAAGAACTACTTGAATCACATCGGGCGACTTACACCCTCATGTCTTGCGCAAATGGCGAATATCGCGTACAAGGTGCACGTTTGCTTAATTACCTGCGTCATGTATGTTTTGTTGTTTTCTGACTATATTGAAGCGAAAGACGTGGAAAGTTCTGGAAGACCCAGAAATCGGTATATATAGTGGGCAGGACTGTCCACGGGTATTCGCAACTCGTATACGAAAGCGAAGAGTTCTCTCCCTACGAAGCGAACCGACGAGTGCGAGTGCGACTGTTTATTACTGTTGTAGTGTAAAGTATCTGGCAATAGAGGTAGAGGAAGGCCAAAGAAGCGATGGATGGATTGTGTGAAGGATGATATGACTAGAATGGAAGTTACTAGTGAGATGGCGTCTGATAGAGAAGTATGGAAGAAAAATACATGCTGCGTCGACCCCAAATAAAATTGGGATAAGCGCAGGAGGATGAAGATGATATAAAGTATCTGCGAACTAACTTTGGAGTTCGATGGACGAATGATGCGTCCGACATGTAACGGTATGAAACGACGACAATACTCAATATTATTATAATTTCAATGTGAAATCAGGTGTAAGTTTAAGTGAAAGTACCGTAGACTACGAGTGTTACCGACCAATGCGCCATACGCCAGTGCACTGAACTACACAAATATACATTAGGAGCCTGACAGATTTAATTCGGTGCGTGCATAGATGCAGATAATTGTATCAATTATGATTCAAGTATATCTATTAGTGACTATCTTACAACAGGAATCACGAATCAGTCTTCTTGGGAGGATTAAATTTTAATGATTGATTTAATAAGGAGGATTGTAAGAAAATACATATACATCATTTATTATTATGATTGAAATAATATAATTCCATGTATTATAATATCCTTCATACGGCGTGATGTAAAACATATCTAGTAAGCGTAGTATGATATTCATATACAAATGACGTACGAGTACATACAACATTTTTGTCTAGTGTCCATAACAAATTTTGGTCACACAAAATATGGTTGCAATACACGTGACGTGTGACGTGACGTGACGCGACAGTAAATAGGGGGCCGTTGACTAATTTATTACTCCGCATTTAGCATGACGCGTGACCTGGACTGTTTTACAGTAAACTCGAAAATGTTACAAGATGTGTACGGTTTTGTGTTCAAACTATGTATATCTACTGGTCTACTGGCCCTCCTGCCACTTGAAGCAACATGCTCTCGGGTTTTAATACGCCGTTATGTGTGTGACTATTGGATTTTATGTTAATCAATAACTCGACAAATGTTTTGTTTGTATGCAAAAGCGGACGGGCCACGTGACGTGCAGCAGTCACGTCGCACGCGGACACGTGCGTTGTATTAGAATTACAGTTTAGTGGTCGCCGCTGGACCGCTTCTCATCTCTCTGATGTGAAGGATTAGACTGTGCTCCATCACCATGTTTCAATGCACATTAGTAGAAGAGTTACTATGACGTGATCGTTACTGCTTCGCTCTGTTTCGATGTAGGGGCTCGGCCCCCACCCCTCGACTCGCCCCGCCTATGCTACAGCAGTACAGTCCATACCGTCGAGAATGCGAAATCTGTTCAAGGCGTATGCAGATCAAACAAGTGGTAACGCACACCGAAGTGCATTTCATATCATCGAACTAACTCCCGTCGGTTAAATACGGTATTATTTGCCTCGCATGGAGCAATATATCGGCAGTTGAGCTCATAACAGCGCGCTCGCGGCGGCTGCGTGCGGTGGACCGACCATTTATTTATGTACACTTCAGGCTTTATATTATTACTTTTATTGCGCTAGTTACTTCTATGATGTTTGTGATGACTGTCGACCAAGTACGTAGAGGGAGAGTTACGTACGTATAAGACGAAGCCAATTGTTAAAATGTTCAATAAAAATCTCTCCAAATCTCTCTTTTATTAAAAAAATAAACACACACGTGCCAATGTAAACTTCATTTAGTTCCGAAATACATTACGCGAATCAAATAAATATATTTGGATATTTAACAACATAAATATTGTCACCGATATCAGTAGGTATACATTATAACTTCGGTCTATGCAGCTGTTCGGGGTAGGTCTGTTTGGTGGAGCCAAGTAGCCACCGTGAGACGTGTGATTACCAACTCCGTTCCTGCGGTAATGATAATTCCATCACCTACATGAATTGAAGAGAAGCTGAGTGCGCTTGGCACTCACTGATCCTATTAATGATAACGAAATATTTTATTCCAAATAGATATTCACAAACAATTTCCTAAAACCAAGCTGCACCGTCGCATTTACAATCTTCAAGTGACAGGGACGTTACCATCACCACCTCTGTGCGATGGCGGGCGGGCGGAGCTACTTGTCGAGCCGATCACGCGATGTAGGTACCTAAATCTCGGGCGGCACGCAACGACAATTTCCGAACTTGTCCATTACAATTTAGATTAATTAATAAACTCTCAGTGAGTCACGGGAATTTGATTAACTATGTTTTATTTAATTTTTTAATGCATTGCAGCTTTTTAGGGATTTTATTCCCCGTTGTATTGATTACCAGCAACACCTCCCCCCACCTCACTTCGCTTTGAGAAAATAGTCCTTAAGTATACTACCTCGATGCAAGATTACCAGCTTGACATCCACGATACTGATCCAAAATAAATCTTCGTCATAAATGACATAAAAAACCTTTGTACGAAAATTTTTCACTCTTGGCATCCCATCCTACCGACTTCGGAGTCGACCTTCGAAGCCTGATTAATCTCTTAGAGTGCGACTATGTATACTCCGGCCCTTTCATATTTATTCTCTTGCTCATCAGACCGATTAAGTTTTGCTATGGCGGCGTTTCGATATCTCTGATAGCTTGAGTGACCAATGGGGTTCCACATCAGGAGCTCCAGACCTTAAGGATTTATATACAGAGAATACTGATTATCATTACTCTCACTATGATTCATTCACTATGATTCCCTCATTATGATTGAACTTCAGACCTTCAAAGTTTCTCATCGTCTGAGGACGAACACATACATATCAACGGGATATTTTATGATGGTGATAATGATATTTAATAAGTACGATGTTAATTTTGTCCGACATTTATAAGAGACTTTAATTTTACTACATATTATGACATCAAATTAGTTGAGATTCTATCAAATGGATGGTTATCATCAGACTAAGCTCCAGAAGGTCGGTAAAATATACATTAAATGTCGCCCTACATACTTCTTTATCTCTTAGTGAAAATCTCAGTAGAACCTGTTAAGGCGTTCGGAAGATTAACCCGGACAAACAGAACGATATACAGACACAGACAAAAATTTCACGTCATAAATCCGTCACGTCCCTAATAACCTAAGACCTAATTAATAACTATGTTGTTCACAAAACGCATATATTTTGACATTGCAGACAGACATTACAATTTATGTATATGTATAAGACGTTATTTATTGCAGCAGTTGCAACACAGCACCTCTCAACTTCGCAATCACACATGTTATAAGTCACAAACGTGTCCACAAGTTCAGCCCAAGACCCGTCGTCGGTTTCAACGTGACGGTGCGGTGTCCATTGGAAATATCGTCGATATCTGTTAAAAGGTCATTTCAAACAGTTTTTAAAAGTATTTCGATCCTGGCCGAGAAAGCGACAACAGAAAAGAAAGAACAATGCGTAGCTATCTAGACATTTACACAGAAATGAGGAACCCTCGCTTGCTTGCAGAACGATGGCCGTCAATTTAATCTTAGCTTAATACTAAGCTATCAGCTACGTATGTATGCAGTACGCGGGCCGCTCAAACTGCAAAAATAAAAAATTAAGTTGTTTGGATAAAACTTTTATTGATAATCTTTTTAAAGAACTATGTATACAAATGAAACATATTTTCGAGGCCACCACAAACACCTCTTCTACAGCTGGACCGTTGCGAAGTTTAGTCGCCGTATAGTTCAGAAAGTCCTTCCGTTTTGATAATTTACACATTCAAAATCTTCAGATAAGTGTTAAAGTGACCTACGCACACAGTCAAACGTATTGTTGAGACAATATTATGTTATCATAATAATAACAACACACACCAGAAATGTTAGGCGGTGTTCGATCGATTCCTTGGTAGTAAACAACAATAAGGGTAGCACCCTCAATCAGCACCAGTTTAATATTTAATATTTTTATTGGCGTGACGTTTGATTAGAATAAAGGAGTCATAATATCAAGATACAACTTATTGTTTTTTTCTCGTTATAGCACTATTTTCCTCTGAACTGTGTTCCTTGCACCTCTAGATAGTAAGTTACATTTAAAAGTAAGTAGAGTGTTGTTCGTTCGTGCGGCTCCTCGCCGTACGTCGTGAACACGGCGGCAGCGGCTCTCGCCGAATGCAACCCTTTTGCCCGTTATATCGTTACATCGTTGCACGAAAATATATATACATAAGCAAACACAACCAAACAACAGATACGCTCACAAACTACCGCAGCTTAATTATTTTCGGTTTTAATCTCAACTTCACTTTGTTACTTTACGGGCCGTGATATAATATTAGAAGCTGATCTCCTCTGAGAACGCCGGTGTCCATAACGCAAGTCAAATCTTATCGAGGGTGTCAAGAGTTCAACAAAATAATACGTAACATGATAATTTGCATAGTACTCGAACTGTCTTTCTTTATACTTAGTTGTTGTACAACCTTATTCCGAATAAAACTAACTTTTAAAAACTTTCAGAATGTTGCTAAATATTTCTAAATAATAAATAAATAAACATTTACACACTCACACCCCCGCATTAGGATTCCCTGTGTTGCGGGTAGCGTGGACATACACAAATATAAGATCACACACACCCATGATTCATGAACAAACATTTATATGTCATATAAATGTCTGCCCCGGCCGAGACCAAGGACTATAATCGAACCCGAGACCCCTCGCTCGGTAAGCAGTCATTACCATTTGGGCTCGTCAGATAATAAACGTTTACTGCTACGTGTACGGTCATGGGAGGCTGTACACAGTCGGTAACGCAAGTATCACCGAGCTGAGCAAAGGCAAGGTACGATTTTACTTTTAAACCACACCGCCCCCGTCACTCCACCTTATTGTTTCGACGTGATTAATCGTAGATTACAATAGACGAGCACTCGGGACACTTTTATAGCGCTAATAATAAATTCGGCGATCACTAAAGTTAAATGAACGCCGAGCGAACGGAGACGCTCACGGCCAGTGCGATTAAAGACAAAAGAACTGTACTCTGAAAAGGCTATTTTGCGTAGAAACATCGCAGTTACGAAATTCGTTCACTTTGATCCTCGTCTTTCTGTGAAACGTAACTGCAAGATAATGGAGAATTTAAAGAATCTTTGGACCGCTGACGTTACAACGAACGAAAAAAAATATTCTCCCAAAATTCTATATAAATTTAATCACCTTCCGGACAGCGACAGCAGTCGGTGTTGTGTGTGTGTCTGTGCGTCGTAAATGTAATGTAATGGACATAACGACCCGACGCGACGCCCGGGACACTGCGCGGCGCCGGCACCGAACACGTCAGTGGATAGTATCCGCCGGGGGAGTCCGTTAATTTTTCTGAATACTTACATTTTTAGTGGCATACAGTGGATTAAGTAGACAATAGTATGATAACAAATAAAATGAAAACCTACTTTTGTTAAAAATCTCAACATGCAATCTAGGTAAAATCAAAAATTATCATCGACTTTAAATTGAATTTACTCACTACTGTGTGTGAATACATCGGGGGAAAATCGATTAATTACTGAGAATTGCCGACATAAGCATAATGTATTGCTTATCCTTCTTTAATAGACTATGTTCCTATATGTTATAAGTATACCTAAGAAATCCCTCAACAGGTATCGTGTACAGATTGCAGAAAACTTGTTCATAGCAATTACACGCGGCAGTCTTCGTTCGATTGCATCTATGCATATGTACATATTAAAAATTATAAGATAATGCCGTGAATATAAATTTCAGCTAAACTAATAATAAAACTTTGATAAATCGAATTTAGATCAAAAATATGTAAGGTAATAGTGATAACACAAAACAAACAACAAAAACGTATGTATGATATATGTATGTAGTACATATATAATGCGGTCAAAGTTACTCTCTCAATTATCTTTGGTTCCTTTAACAAATTGGTCTTGTAGGTTCATTGCTTATAACTTATGTACCCACACGTCAAAGATAAAATTATAATTATATTAATATGTCGGGGAGGTCATTATTACGGGAGTTCTATTGTCTGACGTCGAGTCGCAAGCGTCATCGGCACGTCACCGATTCACGCTTCGACGGAGTCTAGATGGTTCTGTGAGAGCCGGCGAGGGGACTTCTCTACAGTCGCCGTTACAACAACGCGTCTAGAAACTGTCCTTCGACTTGTCACTACTGTCTCGCTTCCAACGTGACGTCCACAAAAGATGTCTGAAGAGGATTCTCGGCATAATTAACATTTTAATCCGATAAATACATGTTACGATGGTTTCCATAAACATTACTGTTACGTGCATTGTCCAGTTACGAATCAAAAAGCCTCCGGTCCGCCCGCCCCGCGAGCTGCTCGCCGCGCCGAACGCTCCTCTTCCTTTCCTTCCCCTTAAGCTCTGCTAGAAAAAATGACGCGGGACAAGTCGCTGGTCGCAGTTCGTTCCTTCGCTGATAAATGTCTCTGTGATTGTCGTGGACAAAATGAAACTAATTTCGTTTTCAGTGGTTGAATAGAAATGTTTTTGCTAAACGCGCGAAACCGCAAAGCTATTTCAAAATATCTGCTGAAGGGCCGCCGCCCGGCGCTGCTGTGTCTATTCTGCGACATGTTTATTAGTCTTCCAAGTTAAATAACATAATAAAAGGAAAAAAAATTACTTGATCTATATGTACCTAACCTCTCGACGTTATTTTGGTTAGTACGAGTGTGAAACATTATAAGTATTGACTATCCTTGAATATTAGTTCTTATAGTAAAAGTCTGTTATAACAAGACATTTTCTTAACACAGACATTGAACCTACAACCCCACAGAGTGAGACGCGACTACTAGCTTATATGATCATTATCACCGTCCACTGTTAGGTACTAATGACGAGTGGGCACCTGTGTTGACTATTATTAGTGCACAATAACGTTTTTTGATTTTATCTTGTAACTTTATCCAATTCACCACGACCCGATTCCGGGCCCCTAACACATTTTCATAACGCCTTTATTTATCTTACTGAATATTCAATACTCTGTACAACGATACGGTATAAGGTATACAGTGCAATACCTGAGTAACGTAATACATTCGTCCGTCCGTCCGTCCGGCGTGAATACTCATTCAATGTGAAAAGTCGAACAGGTTTAAACTTAAAAGACTGCCAGGGAATCGTATCGTGAAAAGATTCGAAAGGTGTCTCAATCGCTTTTATTCCATACAAAGAGCTTTTCGAATGGTGAACGCAGTGCCGGCACGCCGTACGCGGCACCTCACTTTGAGGGAAGGGTACATTACTGTCAGACAGTAACCGCTCACCTTTGTGGGCTGCCACACCTTTGAAAAAAACAATTCCTACCAATGATGATATGTATGTGTATCTCCTATACCATCTTGTCTCCAGTACACATCTCTGAAAATTAAATATTTGAGAAAAATTAATGAGAAACATATGTAATAAAAATGTTTAATTAAAATACCGGAAAATGATTCCGTGTCATCATCATCTGCTTTACTTTATCCTATTATCTGGGTTCAGCGCAGTGTGTCTTTTCCTTCCATTCATCTCGCTTTCTTATCGTATATGAAAAAAAAACTTATGTCCATTCATTTATATCACTCTTAATAGAATCTATCCACTGTTTCTTGGACCTTCCTTTCGCTCTGTATCTAATTATGTTTATCGTTTTTTTGATCATAAGATCTTCATCATTCTTCTCGTGCTCACACATGTCTTCTCACATGCCCAAACCAATATAACCTCCTACTTACTTTATCTACTATAGGCGCTACTTTTACAATAGATCTTATATACTAATTCATGACCTTATGCACTCGCGTCACTGCACACATTCATCTCAACATTCGCATCGGCAGAGTGGGGACGGTACTCCTTACGCACTTCAGCTGCCCAGCACTCCGAGACGTACATGATTACTGGTCTTATAATCAACTTGTAAATCGACTTGTTAACCGGCATTATAGAGTCGCATCTAGGGCTGGTTACTTGTCGCCACTTCTGGCATCTTGCGTTGATACGCCGTTTTATATTCCGATCTACTTCGCCATCATGCTGGAGTAACGAACCGAAGTATTTGAAATCAAAATAGACAGCTCCAGAGATACCACCAAAATCACAGAACAAATGTTCAGTTATGGTTTTGCTGATTTTCAAGCCAACTGTCTTCAGTGCGTGCCACCAGTCATAAAGTTTGCTTTGTAACTATGCAGCATCCTTCTGTATCAGAATGATGTCGTCCACGAAGAGCATACACCAGGGTGCCTCTCCCTGCAGGCCCGATATCAAAGCATCCTTAACTAACAGGAAGAGGTACGGGCTTAAGTTCGATCCCTGGTGTAAGTCAACCGCTACTACAAAGCCGTCCGTTACCTCAGAAGAAGATCTCACTCAGGTGACCGGGTTTATATATGACGCGAATCAACGGCACATATTGTAACGGCAGGCACACTTTTTCTTTTCCATGCCTACCACAGAACCTTCTGAGGTACCCTATCGTATGCCTTTTCGAGGTCAACAAACTGTATTGTTCCAATAACTGTCGAATGGAAAATATGGCACCTGTTGTCCCTCTTCCAGGCATGAATCCAAATTGGTTTTGGGTGACCTCAGTCTCCATCCGCAGCCGCTTCAGAAGGTAATAACCTTCTCCAATATCTTCATTTCAGATTTATTCTTCTATACCCATTGCAATCTTGGACGTCCCCTTTCCCCTTATAAATAGGCACCGCGTGACTATGAGTTTAATGACGAATAAAGCTAACCACTTGTATCCGCCCACATTTAAATCTATAATAAAATAAAATACGTCCGCAGGTTACATTCAGTCCCACCGCCATTTCATTTTCTTACCTCTTACTGCATTTTTAAATGCACACTTCCCTTATCAATCCTTTATTTTCTCCTGCTACATTCTGTACATTCAATAACATCTTCCACCAATATCGTTGTCTTTGTAAGCACTTTCCCGACTTCCTATTTCACATATTTGATGTGGGTAAGATCTTTGCTCTGGTTTTCCCTTGTTTTGACCACCCCATATAGTAGTTATTTCTTGCCAAAGCTACAAGCTATTTTGCCTGGCTGTATAGCTCTTTCCTCTCCTGACCTACTTGATCATTACCCTTACAACTCTGCCACTCTTTAAAAGCATCCAAGGATTTTTCTCTTGCAAAGCTTGTTTTACATCAACCATCCACCACCACGTTTCTTTTCCAATTTTACTCCGCGTTTCTTTCCGAACGTTTCATATACGTATATTAATCATTTCATCTACCACCCAAATGATCCTGTGTATATTTACTTATTCCTTTAACGACGCGCGTCCGATTCCGACTTGTGAAGAAAAACAATGATAGACTTCGAATTAGCACACGATCACGCAACCCACGGCCCACCGGCCAACACCCACTCTGAATTAAGTGACCACCACTGTTACCCACGGACATCGGCATTAAACAACGTATTGTTTTCAAAGTATTCACGTTGGGCGGATAATCTCAGCAATCAGTCGAAATACACAATAGTAGCTTGGTTTAAAATTAACAGTCGGAGCAGCGTAGAGAAAATAACCGGGGCCGTGGGGGAGCCGAAGCACCGGGCTGTCTGGCCGCGGGGCCCGGGGGCTAACATCTTTATGAATGTACCTTTGATCGTTTTAGATTAAAGTTCAAAGCAGAAATTACTCCCGTGTCAACGATGGCGCACTACTCCGCAGGTTCCGTCCAGATCCCTGGCCGACAGTGGTCCGAGATGGATGGCAACTTTTCAATCCCCAATAAAATTGTATCCTTGAATACTCATAGGTAATCTCTCGTAACTGTGAAACAGATTTGTTTATACAACTATAATCAAAACAATGTATAAAGTAAAATCTGACAGACAAGATTGCGGGTGATGATCAAACAAAATGGGTCTTTTATTTTTGGTATGGCTAATAAAGTTTATATTTTCTGTTGGCTCACGGAGCTAATGGAATTGACTCGTATTACCATAAGCGAGCAGCGAGCAGCGAGCGAGCAGAAAATATTCACGGTTCACGTGACGTACAAAATACAAAGTCAGCACACATGTGTCCGTGCACCGATTGTGAATGTGATGGCGATGTGTCCGGCGACGTGACGGCGGCGCATACCACACTCCCGCCGGTGCTACTGACGGTCAGTGACCTACATTAGGTAGATTAGTATATTCGTTTATTGTTTAAATTAACATAAACAGTTTATCGCCGTCCGCTTCTCCGAGGCGTCGATGCACGCCCCTCACGCAGGGCGGGCGGCAGCGGCGGCGGCTGTCGGAGCGATATTGATAAACGAGGTCGCTCACACTTTATCATACTTACTGACAGATAAAACTTTAAGACGGACACATTATTACGTCAACAGTGTAGATCATTATTTTATCTTCAAATTAACAATTTATTTAATACTTTCATTAAATTATTAATTATTTATTTTTTATAACTGCTTCCCGTACGTCGGGCTCTCCCGATCCAAAGTAAAACATTACAGCAATACGATTTCACAGTAGTATTGAGCGGTGGCGATGGCGTACTGGACGATGCTGCAGCTGCCCCGAATGATACATATACATTATACACATGTCGTCTGTATTGTTAGATCACAATAGATTCAATTGGACTCCTGCGTAGAGCCATACAATTATTTACCAATTAGGAAAATACGACCAGATCACAACAAACGACTAATCTTCGTAGTACCACACTATTAAGAATATTCAACACTGAAGGTTTCATCTGGTTGTTGTGGTGTGGAGACCGATCGAAAGTCGCGCCTTGTACGGATGGAACGAGACAAAAAAATTTCATTTAAAATTATTTCCCCGAAAGTGCAAACAAATGAATACCGTTTTAGAGGAGTTTCAGAATTCATTATTAAACTTGAGTTCGATATTGAAATACGTTCATAAATTGATCGTGCTCAAAAATGTTATGCAAAGACCATCGACAGTGTGACCGTCGTCAGTGAGTGTTCGTTCCGCTGTTTCGATGTATGGCGTTAACGGCGACCACGTCCGGCGGGCGGCGGGCGGCGCGCGACAGTCACACGGTCGATATATAAATATGTTATTATTCATCTACTGAAGACTACGATTTCAGTAGCGGTGACTGTCTGACTGTCTCTGATGCGCGCGTGTGTGTGTAGGTATAATAAATTAATATAGTTCCAACACATTTAACAGGCCGATTTGTCACGCGTGACGTACACACGACATACTCTACTTTTTGAGAGACCGTTTTTTGTATCGATATGGAAGTTGAACAGGACCAAACAGTCGACTGTTTTTCTAGTAATAGCTCACGAGCGATCGAACGGCCCACACGCCGGTGAGTGACCATCCGTGCAGTTCACAACACCAGAGACGTCATCGACGTTTTTCCCGAACACTACAGTTGTTCAAGGATGATTGTTATCGACGAGGTTATCTCCTTGTCAACATTAACATTTCCCTTCGATTCAATTATGTAATTATAATTTCGGATGGACCACGCTGGACTCCACGCCCATTTCATGAGTTATTCGCAATATAATAAAATTAACGAGCACACATAACTCCTGAGAATCGTTCTCGAGCGGTTGAACGTTTACCGTTATCTAAATAGGAATCTGGAGGAACACTGGATCTATTCTCGTGCCATTGTTGCTCACAGCAGCATCCTTTATCTGCCAATACGACGCGACCGACTGCCGGCGGCTACTATCCGCTGCAGGGCACCGAAGTGATTAGTTGAATAATCTACTGGAGTGGTACGGAAACTGATACCTAATGTTATAATGTGTACAAATAACAAATAGTACCACTTCATAGGATATCACCAAAGTATTTGAATAAAATTGTACAATGGGGAACCGATACGTATATCATCTATGAATATATCGTATCCGGCAGTTTTTAGTACGAGTGGAATTTGAGATAACAAAACTATTAATTTTGATACATCATGATTTTAGTCACAACGGGGGAAGCCGTTGTTACGTTTATTCAATTTGGGTTTCATTACATTTCTTCCAATTGAACGTTAACAGTAACAGGCTTAAGCCAAAGACCCGCCAAAAATTTCGAAACCAACTACGAAAAAATCGCATCTACTACTAATATTGAAAAGATAAATCAAATAAATATTATATAATAAAAAGAATAAAAGCATTATTCTGATTCTCTGTACAAAATTGTGACTACAGTAGAGGATAAAGTACGGCTGAACTTTTCAATGCGGATCCCTTCCGAGGGGATACAATAATATAAAAAAAGTAAGTGTCGAGTTGGGTCGTAGATACCTGCGAGAGCGGTAGAATAGGGAAAAATCGTTGGCAACGACCGCTCCGATTAGCTTCGCGCCGGAAAAAAATGCCTGATTGACACGTTCTCAAATTGGATTATCCTTCATAGTCCCTCTTTTGATAAGTAATGTAACATAGACAAATAAGTACAAAGTCAGTTTAATGTATAACATGAAAAAAAATTCATGTTACACTTATTTATAATAACTCAGGTGGATTAATTGCTAGTTCTGTAGTTGTGATGAAACGTCAGGTGGGTTTAATATGTGTAACGTACATAATAGGTAGAATATTTAAATAATATATATTGTCCGCAAACATCAGCGTCAACGTTGAAAACAAGTCATCAAACTGCGATCGTGTCAAATCCAACTATCGGTGTTTTATACGTCGGGAACATACGGTTTGTCAACTCAAATCTAATTCATGCGAAGCTATATGAAGTAGAATGTAGCTAACTTCATTCCGTTTTCATATCATCTCCAGATGCCTTCGTGTTTGAAGGCGTATTAACGACGACCGTGTAGCGATCCCTGCGCACGGCTGTTCCCCCCCCCCAACCGAGCGCATTCAGTAAACAATAAAACTTTTCGTTATTACTTACTTTAAAAACACAGCAAAAAAAGCAAGTTATTTTGATTATCATACTTGCTGTCAGAGAATCGGAATAATTATTCGAGTAATTAAGATCTAATTTCTGTAAAAGCAAAGGGCGCCGACAACTCTATACGATATTGGAACCGTTAGGTATTAACATTTTTTTTTTTTGAGAAACCGGCAGAACGTTCCATGAAGGTCTGAAAATTGTTCAATAAACGTACCAAAACAAACATCGATTTAAATATTACATCGAGATGCTGACCGCCTGCTGGTGGATCGTTCGGACTGATCGAACACAATAAATCACATACAACTACGACAATAAATCCAACGCTGTCGATAGTCGCCGGGGTGTGTATCGACAACTTGTCACGTTTCACTTGTAATGTATGACGAGTTTTGAATACTCGGCGGTAGTCCCGGTAGAACTCGGTCCACGAGGGTGGCCCACTGAAGGAACAGTCACGGGTGCCAAGTTTCTGGCTGCCCGTGCCCGACCACGAGCGGCCCCGGCACCTGCTCATTATGGCTAGGACTGCGTCATTCTCGTGGTTAGTTGTTCGTTGATTAACTACGTAGCTAAACATGAAAAATGTAAATATAAACACAGTTTTGCACTACAATTAAATTTTCTTTTAATACAATTTGACAAAATAATAAAATTATTTACATAATAGCGATCTGTATCTAAATTAAATCAAATGTCATTCTCGTGGTCGTTTGTCTGTCTGTTTATTGCACCCGATTTATTTGATTGTACCGGAAGGAAAATGTTGAATTTTGGTACACACTTTCCTATCATCATTCGGTTTGACGACCTGATGTGGAGAACGTACCGTAAGTTAACCAAATTTAAGTCGGGGTTAACTTTGGAGGTAAAATAGCGTGAACTTCATCATGTGACACAGATATATGACTATTTAAATTATATACTTATTAAATTTATTTCTATTATTATAATATGCGCTAAAATATTTTAAAGATAAAGATTTAAAGATTTTAATTTTCCTAAAATTTCATATGAAAGCTTAAAAAAATCGTTAAATTTTTCACAAAGTATTTCAGATACATGTTATATTATATTCACAACACTTTTTTCTTTGTGCGACACCAAGCACAACAGTAGTGATGGTTCGCCGGATCATCACTACTCACAACTTGTCACTTATATAATGAAACTTAATAATTCTGTAATCTCGTAATTCAGTCATCATGTTTCCAGAAATAAATCAATCGTACTAGACAGAGGACATAAGGTGCAATAAACTCCGATCATAAATCCAATGTTGAGAGCGATCACGCCCCGTGTCGGAACTTTGGAAGTTTTCCAACGGTGCCTCGCCTCAGTGTGCGAGGAACTTACCGTTCAGTTTGAGAAGTTAACTTGAGATAAGTATGAGCACCTTAAATTATCGAGGTGAAGTCTTATTCTTTGGTGCGCGTTATGATCGACGTTACTTTACGTGCCTCCTTTCCTAAAATAGTTTCGGCCTCGAGTGTTCTGAACCAGAGACACCAGCAATTAAATCGGTCAACATCCTAATTAAGTTCATATTGCGATATAAATAACATAATATCGTAGTATATCACGCGAAGCACGAGTCTACTAATTTGATTTATTGAAAGTTTGACGATATTCTGGATGATGTACTTTTTAATCAGCAGTACCGACGTATGACCTATCACTGCAGCCCATGAATCTTTTTATGTCTATGTAACATTAGTATGTGATTATTGATCGATCCAATGAGAAGGGGAAAAGACACAGTGCAAAAACTTTAGCCAGAGGTCCAATCCCTGCTTGTACTTTAGAACATGCTAAGTTGTCGCCTCAAGATGTATCCAAAAAGTAGTGCTGGGTTGCGAACGTAAGATTCTCGTATATGTGTATTGTCTAATATTTTACTTCGGCGAAAGCATCGTAACATAAGAAATATTTCAGACTGCCAGAATCCATATACGTACGATCAAAAGTACGAACGAGTGTTCTCTGTAACTGTAATTACTAGTAAAACGAAGCGCGGAGTAGAAGCAAGCTCGACCTCGAGCTCTGCTACTACTTACTTACTACGTAGCACTATTGATACGATACTTACAAATATGTGGTCTATTTTAAAATTCAAAATGTTGCACGTAATATATTTAAAGTCAATAAATTTATGAATATCATTAATTTGAATCGATGCTCACTCGTATGGCGTCTATGGCGTATACTCGCACAAGCGTAGAAAGGTGTTCGTTGGGTCTGCGATGTCTGGGTCTGGACATTGGGTCCGGTGACCGACGTGGTTAGGATTCGTAACACATTTGAACGTTGATCGTTAACACTTATCTTAATCTCACTACGATCGTGTGCTGTTGGTACCTACTAATGGTCGACCACCAGCAAAATGGCTTAGATTTCCTGTTGACTCTCTTTACATTTTAGAGCTAATTCTAAAAGTAATAACTCGTCTGAAGAATAATCTCGAGAAAATTTTCTCGAAAATCTCTTAACTTTTGCAAATGTTGCTTTCTTCCAGTGTCCGATAGCGCGATAACGCCGCCGTTTCGACTTCTTGACGTTTTTGTTAAAATATTGCCTTGTTTTGTTTCGTATCGTCACAAATATTTTAGAATACAACCGTTTTTTCGTCGTTGTTACTTCCTATACAATTATTCTTAAATATATAAAGTCACTAAACAGTTTAGTTACATTATCGTAAATATAATATTTACTCACGCCATATTGTAATGAACCAGAAGTGAATTTGAAGAAACCTTCTATTTTGTTCATTACCAAAAGTGCTTAAATTAACTAACCATTGGTTATTCAAGTTTCCTATCGTTAAATTCAACCGTCGACCTCGCAGGCGCCATACACAAGTAACACGTCGCACAATAGTGACACGTCACATACAGGGTTGGTACAGTTTGTCAGATTACAAAACTGCAGCTAGCCACTGTGTCCTTCATACATGTGTCCGAGAATGAGATAGGATAATAGGCCTTGGTAACATTGAAATCATTAGAGACATGTATTTCATTCACGGATAACATTTTTATGCCCCTGTGTTTTGTAGCCGAATAACTCTTCACTCATATATTATCATATATGGATTACCTTTTTCATATACCAATAAGCTATCGTCATCACCATCATTTCAAACATTTTCCCACCGCTGGGCTCGTCACCGTTTCACTTCTGTAAATATTACTCAGTCTACTACGGCGAGATCAACCAGACTCATTGGCAAATGAAATATCTTGTCTGTCATTTTTACATATTTTATAATTAATAATAGATTTGTAAACTAGACACAGATACATAATATATTTATAGACAATTAAAATATCACTATTGATTCAGTTCGTTGTACTTTTAAAACTTTCTATTGAACTCAAATCCCACTTTTTGTACAAAATAGCGAGTTGTGATTATGTATAAAATGATAATAACACTTTTAATACAATATTATGCAATATAATTATATAATTATAGTAACGATGAAATATCTATTGGACGAGTATCGTGTATGTAACCAGACATTCGTCTGTACCGTTGTATTAGACGCACAAGACTTCGTACGGGTGCCACTCGTTGCCCTGAGCTCCCCAGGGATCACAGTGGGTTTATTTGTACAGTATATTGACATTTCTATCTCAATATCGAAAAGATTTCGAGTTATGTATATATGCATTGGATAACGGCCTTCTTTACACGTGACGCCGCGTTGAAAATTATTAATGTCTTCTAACACACGTGTGTAACAAAGAAACAAAAAAGGTGTGTGTGCAGTTGACACACGATAGAGGTGAGACTTCCTGAAAACTACATTTCGGGAGAATGAGATGATTGTAGACTACCGGGAGTTGGATAATTGTAGGGTTTCTACGAGTATATCAATCTATACTAATATTATAAAAAGGAAACCTTTGTATATTTGTATGTTTATAACGAATAAACTCAAAAACTATTCAACCGATTTAAAAAATTCTTTCACCATTAGAATGCTACATTATCCCTGAGTAATATAGGCTATATTTATTACTAGAAAAAAAAGGGATTCTTGCTAAAACGTCAGTAACGTGTACCAAGGTGTAAAAAAATTTGCTTCAAAATTTCTTACGTCGCATACGCTGCGGAAACTACTGATGATAAAAGAAAAAAATGTTCTACAATATTAGATAACATATCAATATCTGCAAATAACTTCGCGATACTATATGTCCACCTATTCTAGTTATGTCACTATAACCACTTTTCACATTTTAAAAGTTGACCAACATCAGACCATGATAACCATACCTTCGTATTAATCCTTATCCAAATAAATCATTTAATATCCAAAAGTGTTTCAATACCTATAGATAAATTTTTGAATTACTCAAATCGGACATTCCGTTCAGAAGATTTTACGCCGCCGCCCCTGCGCAATGACCTGTGTGGCCCCACATAAAGCAGCCGTAGCGTAGGCCATCGGACAAGGTGACGAGGGAGGGGGTACGAAGTGCGGGGTGGGCACATCTATTAAATAGGTAGTCGCGCGGTCGACTCCTTACGCAGCGGATATATGCAACATTGAATATTTTGACTATTTTCATTACATATGTATATGTTATAAGAAAAAAAATACATACCTATGTCCCTTATAAAGATAAAATATATCTCAAAATGTTTAAAAATAAAAGTACACTCATGCGAAACCAGGGCGGGCCGCTAGTGTATAATATAATAATATACGGTATTTATTCACAGAGTTCCACGTGGGAAATGTTTTGGTTTGGATAGGATAGGATATGAAAATATTTACAAAATACGCTATAAAAAGTATTGTAAAAATTTCATGCGGTTTTCATTTAACACAATTAATCGCCGGGAAAGTTTCGGTGTATAGAGTAAACATGAATTTACAAAACGCTTGATATCCCAACCAAGTTACTGAACTCAATAAGAAATCTAATATACCTAAGGAAAAAATTACTCATGAAACACATATACCCGCTCGTACCGTAACCGTTTTCCTTCATATTAGTCGTAACGCCATCTCTCTGGCGGCGCGCCCTGAGAAGTCTCACTTCAATTATACAAGTTTAATTAACTATTTACAATTTTATCTCGCAATAATAGATTAGCAACGTCATTTAATTCTCAATTAAGTCAAATCTATCAGATAAATTTTTAAAGTAGCCGCGGAGATACTTCTATGTTAGGTTGGAGTAGCGCGCAATAACGTAATTATTAATATTATTATTAACTGAGACACAGGCAGTACTCGTTATTAAACTAGCGCTCGTCGCGTACCTCTGCACACCCACTGCACCCGTCCCGGCCGCTCGTCACCGCCCGTCCGAGCGGCTGTACGCGCGGGCGGCGCAGTGCATGTACATTTCAGCGGTCACCCGCACCCGACCCTGCCCTAGCATCGGACGACTCTCTAACTTTATCCTGTCGACAGTAACGCTCGAGACACAGAGGTCGTTTCAGCACGCGTCACGGCAACCGTTGCAGTCGAACGTCCCAGCGACTCTAAGATTGCTCTAATAGACCGAGGAATGACATCGAGTGGCGCTACATCTGATGATAAAATATTAAAAGCCACAGGTACGTTGCTATAGTATGCCGCGTCGGCCGCTGATCCCACGGTGTTGCCTTCTCACCCTCGTATTCTCGCACCGTACCGTCTTAACTATACTATTATAAAATAGAAGAGGTCGTTTAATGTTCATGCAAAATAAACAATGAAAATAATCTGCACAAAAATTGGAACTAGGAATTGAAACTTGAAAGCTTATCCGACCGCGACACGGGCCCGACCTTCGTTGTACTCGCTTTCCTTCTAGCAACTTGAAAGATCAATGCCATAGACAGCATTTCGTTTTTAGTTTGCAAAACTAACGATGAACGCACGTCTCCAAACTCAACTAAAGCCACATTCTAAATTTACTGAGTAACTTTGATATGTGATCACCCATCGACATTCGCCGTTCGCGTTGCTATTTTATGCGCGTGTCAATAATAAACAAACGATAGTATTAATATACCACACCGCGCCGTCGCGGTTGCATCACCACTCCACCGTATCGAGCTAGAGTTATTGGTGTAAGTGTAGTAGTTTATTTTAATAAGTGAAATAAAACATTGCCGTTTCAATCATGTTAATCTTGTAAAGCATCAAGTTATAAAAATTGCTGCGTGGTGGCAAACGAAGTGTTTCTTAATTGCTGGGTGATACAGCTTATTATGCCTTTTTTTGGTGCAGTGGTTATTATTTAGATAAGATGTGTTTTTAAATGTATTAAAAACCGCATAACCACTTAAGTGATAGATAGTTCATATCGAAGCAATGTATGTACATAGTCTCATATCGATACATACATATACGCAATAGAACACAAAACAATAGTTGTTAGAATTTTTGTCTGTTTGTCTGTGCGGTTGTTAGCGCTAATCTCAAAAACGGCCTCACCGATTTCGTTCAGATTTTCACTAATGTATTACAGTAAGCATCACTTAATACTTATTATTTCATTGCAATCCGTCCATAAATAAAACCGTTATAAATTAATTTAAAATACTGCGGGTACCATTTCTTAGCGTAATGCGTAGTTTTCCCGAAATAAAGCGAAGGCAGATTGCTACTTTTATATAAAATAACGCATTTGCATTCTGAAAAATACTTCTGCATAAATTATTATTCTTACTAAAGGGTCTTTGAATTCACCAATTATTCACTGGTATGTCTCGCATTAAGGGAATAAGTCACATTTCATGTACCTACCAGACGTGACAGGTATGTCTCGTATTAATTGAAAGTGACAATGGATTACGCTGTTTCAATCACTAGTTATTTACGAGATAATTTTAATGAATATTCCGATTCAAATATTGCAATGACTGTTGCAAGCATTTAAAAATGTCTCGTTTCATTGTTTTGTCAATGTTTTACCAAATCTGGCATAAAGAAAGATCAATTATAAGACAAAATAGCTTGTAGTTGGACATTAGGCATGTTACCTCACCGTCAGTTTTGATTTTGAAAATCCCACTTGGCAGTCTGAACATTAGCATGGATAGAAAAGAGAAGCCGCCCTTCTTACGAAGATAGTTCAGAGAAACGAGTAAACTAGGAATTTAATTAAAACTCCAGATCTATCGTCTAGTTCTAGATGAGGCTTTGGAGCTAATAGCGTGATATAAGCATTATAATTGATATATTATAAGAATATTATTACTTTAAAATATTTATTTTTACCTTTCTTATTTTTCTATGTAATCTTTTAGCATTAACAAGTTTAAACCATTTTTACTGTATTTTGTGTTAATTTATTTTTTACAACTATTAAATTACATTTTTAACCTAAAAACCGAATATCACTTGAAAGTATATATAATTATATAATATATAAAAGCTTATTAGAGAAAAAAATCACAAAAAATTCTTCAAAAACATTGGAGTTATACATTTATAACATGAAAACCGCTCAATTTCCCCATAGTGCGGCCGATTTGTTCAACCGTGACGCCGCGTCGTGACATCATCACCGCGCCGCAAACTCCAGGGAGTTGAATGGTCTCTTTACCCTCATTGCCGGAATATATTTTTTTGTTGTTATTATTGCAATTGGTTTCATATGAATTGTGACATTACTGTAGTACAATATGTGTATATAGCTACCTTCTACGTGCACATTGCAACAAAACAATGATTACTAATCAAAATATCTTACGCATTCTAACACCCTCCTTAACACAATGATACGCTTAACGTAGAAATTATATTCCAGCAAATCTGCAACAATGTTTCGTTTGTATGTATGTGATATTAAAAAGTGACCCGAATGATGAGTGGTACAAATAACTCTACCCGTACTTTTCAAATTTATGCTCCTACTTCAAATTCATTATCGATTACTTTAATGAAGGAAAATGCCGTAAAGGAATCCGTATTGCAGTGTTATAATTATGTTTTATTATGATGTTCCACTATATTTATTTATTTATTTTAAATAATATATTTTTGATTCGTGAAAACAGACGAAATGCAAATACATATTCAGCTTCATAAAAGTTTCAACAGAATATTACCCACCAATGGCATTATCAACTCGAGACAGTTCCATTTCCGAAAAATCGCTTAAAAACAATAAGCCAAAACCCATCATCTAGAACTGAACAAAGTCTCTAGTGGTGAACATATCGTGTACTTTACCTGCCCATAATAAGGGATGGTAAAGTAAACAGCCCGCCACACGACACTAACGACATCTGCACTTGTCAGCTCTTTTCATTGTAAAGAACGACAGTAAACTGGACACCAATTTACTTCTTTTCTTAGGAGTATATTGAGACATGGGACACTAGCGAAACTCTCGCCGAGTTCCACATCAGATCGTAAACGATGTACATCATAATCTGAAACGTCTTAATCATAGAGTGCAAACATTTGAAAATATAACCTTAGCTTCTTAAAAATGTTCTTAGGTAAGAACTACGAATCGGAGACGCAATCATTTTCTCCTAGAGATCGGCCCCCCATCGCTCAGTCGCTGGAAACGGGCGGGGGGAAGAAAAGCTCATTTAACAGTAATTAACCTCCAACAGATAACCGCCTGGATTATTGACTACCCGTAATTGCCTCATTTTGTGTTCTTTATAGTATGCTCATACTTTTAAAAATAATCAAAATCTTTAAGTGATCCTCCTGCTTCACATCTTATTTCTGCTGGACGTTTTATATTATTGTCACATTCCATTCAGTGAAATTTACAACCAGTAAGAGTTGAATAAAATCAAGAGATCAAAAATTAAAGCCCAGTCTTTTTTATTGAACCAGATGACGGATAATACATTTTTCATTACGTTCAGTGAACTAGCGAGTTCCTTGGCCTGGCTAGTACTCGCATTCGAAGTGAATTTTTTCTTTGTAAATAGCCGACAAACCGACCCGATGGCACGTGGTCAGCCAATACTAAAGTAGGGTAGCGAAAAAAAATCGGTTTTCTGTTACACGAATTTGATATTCAGAATCACACCCCTGTGTTGAATCTTAAACTTAAAAATAGTAATAATAGTAGATTTTGTTGTAAAGAACGTCGGTCTCTTTTATATAGCGTCTAGGTCTCTTTTATATCTTTTTTTTCGTAAATTCATCGTTGAAACAATGAAAGGAAACTTTCAGGTATTCTTTCTAGTAATGCTATCTATCAAACAACATTCAAGATTTTCTATATAAGACTGAACTAATGAAATTACGTGTTGATGAAGTTAACTAAGACGGTAGGAGATCGTTCAGTGTAATCCACAAAGTAGACGCGTCATCGTTACATGGACGTCTCAAAAAACACCTCTAAAGAAGAACAGATGAGACATTTTTCTCAATCCCGTCTCTTCTATGACAAGGTAAATTTACGTAACGGCACCGGAGACAAATTACTACGTGGCAAATATATCAAAATTAGTGAATGTGATTAATTGATAATGTGGTTTCGTTGCCAGCCAACAACCAATAAATTATCCAGCCACACGCTCGGCCCGCCGCGGCTGTCTGCTCGAGCGGTGTGTGTACTGGACAAACATCGCCGCGTATCAGTTGCGCGTAACTCAATGTAGCGCTTTGGTGGGACGAATCGCTATGAGCAGCTTATCGTTAAGGCTCGCCGATGGTCGGGGCCTAACGAGCTGCCTGTTAACTGTTTATAATACGATTTAGATAGAAGACTTCGATGGATGCTTTTAACAAACATATTTTGAAAAGTGACATAATTTGTCAATGGTACACGATTTTAGTTACGACTACTGCAAACGATGTAAATTGGATTTCTAATTCTGAAATATGAAAGAAGCTGAGAAAAGCTACCTGACTCGATATTCTTATAACATATTTTATAAAAGGGATCGAGTCAGTTGAACAAGCAACGACAACGGGACAGGGCCCGGAAAACCCGTTCATTTGATTAAGCCTTTGGAACGGGTTAAGCCACTCGAGTGTTACCCGTTCGTTTGTATTCCTTCAATCAGCGTAGCCAGTATAGTGATAAGCCTTTCGATCGGGTTCACCTTAACCAACTCAAGTTGTTTGGGATAGGGTTTTGAAGAGTTTTTTTTAAAGACTTGTTATTTTTAAGTTGCTTAATTTAACCGCTTACTTTAATGAAAAATAAATCTAAATACAATCACGTTTAAGATCAAAATCGATTGCTTTCAATAGGGAATAATCACCTACCGTTGAAAACCGTGGAATGGGTTTTGAATGGGTTTTGAGTTAATTCGAATTAATCAAATGAACGGCTTAGTAGCCTTGAATCGAAAACAGATCGAATATGTATAGAGTTTAAGACCGATTTAGCTTGCGCTCAGTCCAAAACCGGTTACCTACAAAACCTCTTGAGGGGGTTTTGAGTTAACTCGAATTAATTCCAACAAAGGGTTTAGCCGTATGAGCGGTTAATCTTTGAAAGGCTTACCAGTATGTAATGGTTTATCAAAACCAGCGCTAAAAATACCCACTTAAAAACCCTTTCAAGGGTAAGCGGTTCCGGACCCTGCAACGGGAACTATAATATAGTAAATAGAAAGCTGTACACTAGATGTTGGAGTTTAGAACTATTTTGTTCACATTTGTCGCATGTCACATGTAAAGTGACCGTAGAAAATTAAGAACTTGCAGATCGATACGGTGACAGTGAGCTAATGAGGCTAGTTTTGTTTCGGTATATTCAGACTGGATAGTAGGTATGTATGTATATGGTGGATGTGTTTGGTAAATAATTTTCAGTCCAGTTCATTATCAGACTGATAGTATTGTCATGTGCTAATTACCGATGCGTCGGATGTATTGCTTGGGACCTGTGTTTAGAATCAGATACTAGATTTATTACTACTAGAATCAGATCAGTTTTGCGAGGTTCGCGGTAGGTCTACGAGAAATGGAGACCACGTCGGAGAACAGTCCCCATGTACGTGTAAGTACAACACACGAAACTAGTGCTTACTTTCGACGTGTATTCTGTTCTAATATTTCGACGCAAATATATGAATATATAAAATATAATATATAAATAAATATCTAAAATATGAAAAATCGTGAGTACCTGATAGTTAAAGATAAAAATACAACATTCTACTCATTCCAAATGCTCAAGTTTAAAATTAAAAACCTGAATTTCCGTCGACTACTTATATACTCTTATATGTCCAACCATGTATACGGCGACAACGTTTGTTAATCCTGCCGTGTTTTGCTTCGTAGCATTATTTTTTATTATTTTCATTATAAGTATTCCAAAAAAGGCGAATTCCGGCGTACTGAATTACAGTGAAGAAATGACTTTTGTATTTGAATTACTTATATAATAATAAAAAAAGGCAAACTTTAAACGCAATTCGCTTCCATAGTCCTGACCGGTAATAAAATAGCACGGCTGCCGACGTGGAATTGGTCAACAAAATAAAAAAAAATTCGCGGGACCTTCTTATTCGTTTTTTTATTACTTTTTATCAAAATATTACAGACAATTTTATTTAGTCACCATGATTATCAACAGTCAGAATTTATTACGAATACCCAAGTAATATAAGTCAACGACATTTTCTGTTCTTATCAAGACAGTTACAATAAACTTCCATAATTGCGAAAACGTATCTAATGTAAATATAAATATTCGTCACTACTAAAAGCATTTCTTATTTATTTTTCTCATAGGGGGATGAAAAGCAGAGTGTGCCACGCGGTAACAAAATTGTTTAACCTCAAGCGACGTATTTTGGATCCCTCGCTACGCTTAGGATTCTATTCTTAAATCCTTTGCTTCGCTCTGGATTCAAACAATCGCTCTCGCTCACAATACATTATTTTAGTCTCTTGTGACATAATCTACTAATATATACCATATTTATATTTTCGATTAAATATTGTATACGTTGTGTATAACACCGCTCTCTGAGATACGTATTTTAAGAATTTATATTTAAAAATCCATATATCCAAGTTTCGAGTAGAGTAGGGTTCCAAAGTGCAAGAAGTATCTTGATATTATATTATTGGCTGTGGGCAATATTGCTGGCGTCATGATCAAACAAGTTTGCGGGCGAAGAATTGAGTAATTCGAACAGAATGACGCCCCCAACAAGTGTTCACTGTTTTAACAATTATTACCGACGAAACTGGTCACAGTTCCTAGTAGAGAGGTGGTCGTCTCCCGCACGGTTTACATACAAGTGAGGACTGCCAAGGCACATGTCTCTTAGCGAGGCTCTTATTTTTTTATGTTAAAAGCCAACAAACGAGCAGACGAGCCACCTGATAAAGGTATCATCGATGCGTCGTCGGCCAGGAAGTGAGAAGAAGGTAAGAAAGAAAGATATTTAGAACGATTTGCTGAATGTCCAGTCATATGGTGCTGACGATTCTTAAATATGAATGAAATGAAAATGAACATATTATAATATGTTTATCAGCAACAACATATTGTGAGATACGGATCTGGTCGAAAATCCTTATGTTGCCTATTAAGTTACATCGCACATATAGATGACTGCCGGTCCCGGGAGGTTAAGGTGCCCTCCAAATAATCGATTCAAGCTGTCGGATTACGAGAGCTTTATACATATAATGTACGCTGCAGGTGAGATTGTACGAGGGCCAATTGAAACGGAACTCTTGTGACCTGACCGGCCCCTTTGCATTACGCGCTTCAGCTTCCACGGTGTGGGACATTATGCATAAAATTTCCTGATGTTCAGCAGCAAGACTTCCAGTGAAGATCCTACTGGTCCGTCTATTGAGCGGAGGGTAGAGTATGTGAGTTAGTAGCTACACGGATAAGTTTGTTGTTTCGTGTAAGAGGCGTTTTCATTTCATTAAGATTCGAACTCGATGTACCGTGGTGAACAATTTATTTTGAAATTTAAAGAAAAATGATTGCATAACGCTTAGACAATTGCTGACATAGAACAGGCTGGCCAGTGTAGTCGTCAGCACTAGTCAAATTCTCACCACAGGTGAAGTTGATAACATATGTTTTGAGATTTCATTGTATTTAATAGGTAACTGACCATTATTGCCGATCAAGGTCACTGTTTTGTATACCGTGACTATGGAGACTCTAGTTACATTCTGTTACACCTGACAGCCACCGGTAGGAGTAAGGCTAATGGCCAGGTAGTACAAACATGTCATGAGCACATTGGAAAATATGACGACAGCCGTTCAGATTTGTGATCGCTACATTTTGATAGGTTCGAAGCGAATTTACGAGTACACTCATGGTTTTGGAGAAAGAAATCTGAAGGTAAAGTTGTAGTAATGCTTTGATTATAGTCTCATCTACGGCTTGTGAGCCCAGTGAGGATCAACGCGTTGCTCAGTGGTGCTCAAAGAAGACACTGATGTGTCAACGATCGATAGAGGCACGAAGGCGGAGCGTTTGGTGAAACTTCCTTGTAGCTCGAGGGAGGGAACGGTTACTTTTCGTTATTTACTGAAGCATTCCACAGGGATCTGTGATGGGTCAAGATAGCCGTGTCGCAGGGGCATTGAACAGAGGCCAGGCTTTTATCAGCAATAGCGTCTGGGTTGGTCCGTGCAACACATAAAAGACAGCGCCCGCGCAGGACCTGCACACTTATTTGTCAATAAAACAACATGGCGAGTACTCATGACGTGTCTACGGGGTTTAAGCCGCCTGTATCTCCGACACATTATGTTTGTAGATAGTAATAGAGTCATCACTTTGTTTTATACTATTCACGGATTAGAATGGATTATTATCTACTAGGATAGATAATTGTTCAACTCGAACGAAGTCGGGGCGGGCCGCTAGAGTCTTAATAATGTTAATAGATTCATACACTCACAACCCAGCACTAAGATTCTCTGTGTTACGGGTGACATGGACATTCACAAATATGAAACCACCACCACCACAACACCACTACACCCATAACCCAAGAACAGACATTTATCTGTCACATAAATGACTTTCCCGCCGAGGAGCCGAACCCGGAACCTCTCGCGTCGCAGAAAGTGTTATTACCAATTCAACTACAGGGCCGGCAAAGAAAATAAAATGGAGATTGCTAATTTGAAATAAACACACAATCTGGAGTGCGAGTCTATTTCTGGAGAATACGAGGATATAAAACACGTCAGTCGTAATTTGTGATCTAAGGTGAATGCTGATTTAATCGCACATAATACACAGACAGACGGAGAGACCGAGACGCATCAGTTCCAAAGCAGCCGCAATACGTCGTATTGTAACAGCTTAAAGTGACGACACCTAGCAAATATTTGAATACTGAAAATAATACTTGAAATTGGAGATTCTTTTTCTTAAAACTTTTAAATTTATTTTTAGTAAGTAGTTCAAAATATTTACATAGCACTCTGCAGTAGTGGTGTATTATCAAAGATCTGGTGAGAGCTCAGTGAATGAAGGCCAAATCTGTATTAACCATAAATTTATACTCATTTCACCATAAAACGTTCCTGTCAAAATTGTTTGGCAATAAACTGAACGCAAAGTACAACGTTAGTTTAAAAATAAACACGGCAGTATCGTATTTACCTATTGTGGGTTTATTTTTAGCGCACTTTTTTTTACCGACCTGGAACTAACACACATGGGAGCGAGCCACCCGGCGTTATCCACCCTAGAAAAATTACCGATTTCAATTCAAAAATATTCAGTTCGAAATCATGACCAATCATGGATTTAACTGATTTATGAGATAATCATATTCGAAGATACAACTCGAGGAAGTCGTACAAATTAAGGGCAATCTCATCGTTTTTGATGCTGTTTATAACCGTCTCCGACATATACATTTTAGTATCAAACGAAGGTAACTCGACCTATCAGCAAATATAATTGTAGTATCTATTTTTATCTTCAAAATATAGCTCAATACTTACTTAAGTGGAATAATGATATTTATGTGACTCCCAAAATGTAATTAAATGTCTTTAAAATTAATGAGACTCTCTCTAACTGTCCTTCTATATTTAATGTCCCAAACTGGTTTGGTAACCTTAATACATATTACGTTAAAATTTTCAGAAAATGCAAACGTTGAGCCACAAACTGAGAACGTTTTGTTACGAAGGTACGATGGCAAACAGTAGCCACAAAAGAAAACCGGGCACTGACAAAATCTACCTCGAGCACATTATGCGACTCTCGTTCTTATGTTTTACGCCGAAGAATGAATATCGCGTACACGTTTGCTTTATTACCTTATTCGTGTATGTTCTATTGTTATCTAATGGTATTGATGCGAAAAAAGTATAAAGTCCCGGAAGGCCCAGAAATCGCTATAAATAGCGGGCAGGGCCGCCCGTGGGTCATTAGGATCTCGAATACGAAAGCGAAAATATCTCTATGGATCGAAACACCAGCGAGCGACGAGTGCTAGTGCGATTGTTTATTAGTGCTGTAGTGCAATAAAGTATCTGCGAAATAACTTTGGAGTTTTTCGAACCACCGTGTAACCTGACACCCTGACACGTAACAGAATAAAACCATTACACTAGGTGTAGAAAAATTTAAATCAACATATTATACCGAAGTTACATTACTTGCGATATATAAAAACCACGTTTTGCGATCAAGAAATAAAAAAATTCTAGGGTATGAATGGATAAGAACATCACGTAGATACATTGGTCCCACAATGTTATTGTTACGAGTGTCGCACAAGATATTCCACTGTATTTGTATTCACTGTATCTAAATTTATCCTTAGTTTGAACATCTTACTTTGTAACATTTAATCGGTTATATGGGACACGGAAAACAACGGCCCACTCATCCATGGAACAGGTTTCTAAGTTCATCCTACTATTCAGCTTTCCATCCAAAAACCTTCCAACTTACTGAATTAAACATAAGTATATAACAGAAGTAATAGATTGTATATTCGATAGTAAAACATTATATCTCAGCGTAAATAAGTTCTAAATTTATGCGAAATAAAAAACAAATCCAACTGAGCTAGTAAGTTTATTACCAACCCAGTCTACAAATTGAATCCATTTATTTATGTGAAATAATTTTGTTCTGCCAGTATACGATAAATCGGACCACGATATGTCCGCAGGCGACGAGTTGCTGGACAAGAAGAACGCGAGAGACTACTAACACCATCTGGCGACTCTAAACCGCTGAAACGGCAGACACGACGACAGACACGACGACAGACACGTAACGGCTTGTTAGAGTTTATCCTGGAAGTAGGGAGGTGCGAGTGGTTAGCCCGGTTGGTAAATTATTCTACCTCCATGTACGAGTACCGTCAGGATTAAACTGCCACCCAGCTTGTAGAGTCTACCGCCTCCAACATAAGCCAGCTGGCGTCAATTTCGCGCTCGTTATTCGGGAGGGTACATCGCGAGCAATGGAGACTGAACTTGGGGACGAATTACTTACTTACACTACGATAACCTAATCATAAATTGTAAATGTAACGTCGACTCTCTGAAGAAACCAGTGGCGACAAGTGTGATGTGAGCTTTCATGTGATAAATACATGTGATTCGCCTTGAATATCATACCTACAAGTAGTTACAATACAGCTATTTCACGCAAGATGAAGTCGTCGCGCGCATCCAACGACTCAGAACCGTTTTAATAATTCCAAAAGAGATTACGTTGGAAATCTAATTTTATATCTATCACAATTCCGCCCGTTCTGCTTCTATTATGGTAATGGTAACTGGTGTTTGCGAGACTCCATGTCTCATAATCGTGAACCGCTGCATATATTGCAAGGCATTGCATTTAAAGGCGTTGAAAATAAAACGTTTGTCGAAATCGTTAGCATTCCCTTTCCGCTTCTTATGCTACGTGATTTACGATACTAATTTCAAAATCGATCTCTCAACCTGGTAGTCCGGTTCCAATCCTGCAACAACCTTACATTTTAAAGAGTTAAGTAGATATGTCTCACGACTGTGATTATTTATTGTCAGTTAATTCGGTAATATCGAAGTACATCACGACTATTTATACTGTGTACCGAGTTCTCCGTCATAATATAGTCTTAAACGACTTCCTCTGCCATTTGCGTTCGATCCACCTTGGCGATTACGACCTTAGACAACTTTGTAATAGCCTACAGAGGCCGAGACAGGCTACCGTCGACATGTTGCGGATGAAGACGGCAGCTGGATACCGATTTTTGCTGACTGCAATACTACAAATGAAACCGAAACTGTAAACCAAACTATCCTAAATCTTAAGAGGATGATGGTTGCTGACCAGTCAGGTAAAGAACCCTAATACTACGTAGGAATACCCTCGAATTAAACTGGGTGCTAAGAGTCTAGCTACCTGCAAAATGCTCTTTAAATCCTGAAATGAGGAAGAGGAAAATCTTGTATCAGAAGTGACGGAATTGGTTTATACTTTGTTCACGTCTCGACTAAGTTTCGTAAAACGTATCGATCCGACTCCAACTGAACCACCTTGAAAGTGTAACTTTAATGTATCTTCCTGGTAAACCAGAAATAAACGCATCGGTCGAAGCGACGTCCCAGTCGACAGGTACGTTATGTCACAGTCAGGGTATCATTAAATGCATATTTTGTTCCGATACTTGTAAACTATGATCACATTTTATAATTTCAATCATTTACAAAATATTTTGATTCGCTTCAAATCAATTAAATAAATATTCCGCTAAACTTGACAAAGATTCGAGTTTACGTGCATTACGCGTTACGAAGCGTTTGGTCTCAATTCATATGGAACGATAATCCTAATCGAGAATCCAAAACAAACGTATTACATGTAAACATAATGTATATTATTGGTTGCGAGGGGCCGTGCTCTTCAATTCAACGATTGCGAGAAGCGATGCTTCTCATGTCTGCGGAACACCGCAGTAAACATTGGCTTCCGGTGGCCGCCGCCCGTTCTGACATCACTGCTCGACGTGTAGCGTCATTCTGTTATTTATAATTATTTATGATATGTAGAACGAATGTTTATCTTATCTATGCACTTTTTTAATAAATATGTATAAACGTTTACACAGCCGATGAATGAGCTGCCGGACCACGAAATGGTAAGTGATCTCGATCGTCTACAACGCCAGCGGTTCAACCGGGCATGTGGCCCCTTCAGCCACGACGCTTCTCATTTTTCGAGTTCTTTTCTGAGAATTTACGAAAATGTTACTTTTGCAATTCAACCATCGACTGTGTAATTTTTTTTCAATGTTTACTTGTCGAGAACTGTTGAGAGCCTCCGACCAAACTATGGCGTGAATAAGCTGTTATATTTTCAGTGATGTGTGTTCAGTTGTTCATGATTCGTTCAGTATTAAGATTTAAATGTGCCTCACTGCAATGATTGCGAGCCGGATCCCATTGCGGGATATTTGCGCATTTTATAATGAGTAACTTCAGAACTTACCAAAACTGTTCATACGAAAAACAGTTGTCATAATATAAGTAATTGTCATCAGTCGATGACAATTACTCTGTTTCATATAAAACTATCGTGCGCCACTCTCCCTGGCACCAATATTAAATTTTTGTCGTTCAATTTCCACCGTGCAAATGTTAATCCCATTAAAACACAGGTTACAACTCTCTTCGCACAAGAATTCAGCTGTTACATGCATACAGAAGTAGAATACTTAGTTCGTCTTATGTTAGTTAATCCATATGCAAGTAGGATCCTCGAGGCAGAACAGTGAAACATTAATGACCGGTTGTCTGAGATCCGCCCGCTCCGCCGGCGACGTACGGCTACGTGTTGTACACATATTCTCGTGCATTTTTGAAGAGCATGATGTGTTGGATTGCAACTGAAGACGCCGACAAATAAATGTTCGTGATAGTTACGACATTATCACGAGGAATATTAAAGGCGTTAGCTATCCTGTTGTGGAAACATATTTGTCTTAAAACTTCTCACAGCGACCATGTGTTTTAGCCGTATTGGGGCGGCCTTGAATATTCCCCCCAATCCCATGCTGGCAGAACAAGGTGTCGTAAGAGACGACAGAAGCCAGCCTGCTTGGTGGTAGGGCTTCGCATACAGATTATATTATCAGTATTATTATTAAGTCATTAATATTATTACTAGTATTATTACCTGTATTATTTTACCTGTACCTAGTATTAATACCTAGTATTACCTTTCCGCGAAGTCTGACTGGCTAGCTATCATCCTCCTACTTGAATTAGCCGCCAAACGACTCGTCGTGTTCCGGCTAGGGGCTTGAGAGCCAGTACTTTCTTTCTTACCTTCTTCTCATTTCCTGGCCGACAACGCATCGGTGATACCTTTGGTCTTGCTGATGTCCATGAGCGACGGTGACCACTTACCATCAAGTGGTCGTCTACTCGTTTGTCGGCTATTAACATAAAAAAATGTGTGTCATCTAAATCGATCATTTACGATTGACTAAAGTGAGCATCTGAACAGTTCCTAAAACTCAAAAAAACACTGCGAGTTAGTAGTTCAATTCAGATAAGACTACGTTTTTCACTATCGGTTCATGTGTATTTCCGATCGGCTACACCTGCGCGTAATCACGTAATCGTGGAACGACTCGTGCGATTCGTCTCGGTAACACGTCATCGATCAATTTCGTAAAAAAGCATTGTCGATGTACTGCGAGTTACCTGTTTGACCGAAAATAGCTCTGAATCTGATCGGTACATACCATAAACATAACTATCGTAATAGACGAACACTCGTCTCATCATCGCGTCACCAAAACCTAAATGTGCATGTGTGTGAAAATGGCAACTGTGTGAGTGACTTTTATTGATGTTAAATTCACAACCATGCACTGTCGATGTGAATGTCGACTATTCCATCACAGGTTTTTTGCTATATTTTAGATATTCGATTATTTAATTCGTTTTCTCGATTATTTATTATATGTCAAATTAAATAATACCATGCTAATTCTAGTAACTTCTCTTTACTTCGCTTCGTTTACTCTAACCTTACCTTATTTGACGAGATTCTTTATATTAATATATCTTTTTTATTTTAAAACCCATTGAAATAAAACAAAACGTGATTAAAAGGTGCTAAAGAGAAAAAAACTGGTTTTCATTAATTTTTTGATGTAAATCGATATAACTTATTGCTCTCGGAAATGAACTTACCAACAAATTTTGTATGTATAGATTCTTCATTAACAAGATGTCAGTGATTTCGTAGAACGAAATAGTTGCCCTTAAAATATCTACAGTAAACTTTGTGAGGAAACCTACCTATCTAGTTCAACATTCGAATCCATTTTTTCTTTTTGAACTGCATTTACAGGAAACCTTGAAGTAGTAAAATTAGTCAATAAATATGATTCATTCACTCACATTCACTTCAACATTCACTGGATATTGTCATATCATAATAATAACAAATATAAAATTGGCCAAATTTTATCAATGTAAGGAGCTAATACAATTCAAAAACCAAAGATGCACCTTTATAACAGTCTAATCTATTTTCTGTCCAATGTGTTTACAAGCTGTAACGGAAACTAAAACGGCAAAATATGAACAAAACTAGGTAAAACAAAATATTTATACCTATTTAAAAATTATCCACTTATCGATTGATTTTGTGCAAGCCCTATACGAAACGGTATCATTTTCACGTATATAATATCTTTTTATCTTACACATAATTATGAAAAATAGGTTTATTATTCATAAACTGGAGCATGTACTGCATGTTATTAATCGTAATTTATATAATTTTAAGATCAACTTCTATAAAAATAAGAATCGTGAATGTAGTATTGCACTATCAGTACTTACCTGTGAAATGTCTCTTTGTTTGGGTTATTGTTATAATTGACTATGCAGTCTCACAGAGAACACGAACATCCTCGTGCTTACTTTTGTTTGTCCCATAAAATGCAGTAAGATTGAAAAGAAATTTATAAAATAACAAAGACCTAATTTTGATAGGAGACTAATGGTAAATAGTTTGAAAACAGTCCTACGGCTCTTTCTCGCAAGTAGGTTTTTCCGTTAAACTCGAAATCTCACTCGCACACTGTGTTCCTCTATTACGCTAGTATATTAATTTTATGGTACACACAGAGCGTACAATTTTCACTTGGGTGGTCTGATTCATCGTATCGTTTGTTATTACTAATGATAATACTACGAGGGAACCAGACAGTTCTCAATAATACTGTGGGACACTAGTTTATTGACTTTGTAATATTTGTTATGAGTATATTAATAAACAGTTGGTATTTGACCCCCATTCGTTCACATGTATGCACACACTACAATATTCTGAAATGAGTGAATACAGTTCATAATTTTTCCAGTTAGCCTTAATCCATCTTAATTAATTTAGGAGTTGAGCCAAGTCCGGTGAGATCCTTACTTAATTGGTGGCTAGAGGGAACTGGAATTGGAAACTCTGGCCAGTACTAATGAGTTGTTTCGTAATTACATCGTTTAGATCACAATTTAATGATAACATAAAAGAGTGTCCTCCTGCTTTTTGTCAATGTTAGACAAAATCTGTAATAATGTTTTTAAAAAATCAAATAGGTAGAAAAATATCATTTTCTGGGTAACTCGCAATACTTACTTAAAAGATTAAGTAAGCAAGAGCTTGCTTACTAGTGTTAAAAATTTAATCAAGTTAAATCGAGTTACAACAGGTCGACCTGGGTGCAAGTATAAACGAACAGTAATGAAGCGGGGAACTTTCGTAAATACTTTTGTACTGTACTAGTACGTTACCTTGTACGACAAACTTAAATAATTATAAAGGATTTTCTTTTCAGAAGCAACTTTTCGTAGAAGTGCATTTCTACGTGAAATGCCGTTTTCGGATGCTCTGGCTTGAAGCCTATTCGATAAGTTATATGTAAAATCACTAAAAATAAATGTACGAGGGCTAATGGTTAAATTGTACAACCTAGTCGGTTACCGAAACCTGAAAAAAAATTTGTCGGACACGCCGTGGTCCTTCAACAATTTTTCATTAACATATTCGTCACAATCTATTTCGAGAATGACAGGAATAAAAAATCCTTCGTCCACCGAGCTTGTAGGGTGCGCATTGAGATACTTTTCAGGTGTCGTAGAACCACATAGAGCACCGAAACGTTAGGTATCCTCGCAGTGATTACCTTCCTCTAAGCTAGCTTTACACGAAGACAATTATATGAGCATGTAGGTTTTGAAGCTACGAGTAGATCAGGTTTCAGATCCAAATCTACTACGCTGCCGCTTCACTCTTCAACTCAAAATGTTCTAGTGCAAATATAATGTGAGAACATCTATGTATTGTTCTTTCGTCACTTACGCATCACGCGGATCCGACTGATCAGTTTTGCGTGATACTTCGCATAGTTGCCATTTATTATGTGTCGATATGTAGGACAGCTCCCATTCCGGCAGACGGATCGGATCTTGTATATAAACGGTGTCATGGTGTAGAACATTGCACTGCTCATTAATTAAATTAGGGAAATGGACCCCCAAAAATATAAATTGGGACAACCATGATATATATTAAATGCCTAATAAAAACCAATGGTATTTATTCGTTAGCAGGGGCGTGGCCCATCTACTGACGAACGGTAATATAAACTACCACAGTTCCACAGTCGTCTAACAATAATCACGTGATTAACTTGTATCCGTGATTTCAAATTTATTATATGCGTATAATGTGTTTAATAGCTATCTGTAAAACAGCGCCGCTAGGCTTTTAAGCTTCTAATAGCAACCAGGGTGCAGAAAGAAACCATAGGCACTGATAACAATCACTATTTATTTGCCAGCTCAGCGCGGCACATACAATGAGTATGAGGTCGTGGGTGCACGGCCTTTCTGTTTCCACTCCGCAACGTAATACTCTCCTGGTGAACACGACCGGGAGGTGGTAGACGGCCCCGAGAATACGGAGATGTAGTCAGGCGTTGCACAGCACGGTGTAGACGAGTGGATGGTTCCTCGGCACTACAGCGCGCAGCAGGGAAGCAGTGGCCAGCTTCAATGTGTTGTCTACTGGTAACACCCAGTAGAAACGATACTCCCTAGATCGGGAACTCGACGAGCACACAACAATTAAATTGTGAGATTAAAAAAAAACCAAAAAAACCAAATTAACAAAAATTTATAGTGAGCAGAGACATAGACTCGCCTTTTCTGCAGCCTAGGAGCGACTGCCGTCCTGCGCTCAGTAATGCCCGGGCGCAGGTCGAGTCACATGCCTCTCCCCGCGCGGTAACCCCCCCCCCC